>CAJVPN010000750.1:0-21895 GCA_910592215.1 Entrophospora candida
GATTCCAGGTTTTGCAAATGCCCATTTTTTATGACAACTTATACATTCACCTTCATATATACCATTTCCTTTTTCTTGACCTTGAATAAATTGCCTCCATACACCTGTAAATTGTCTGCCACAATTAATAGAATTTCTTGGTTCTTTTCTTGGTCTCTTGTTCATTATAAAAAATTTTGTTACATGAAAGTTTATTTATTATTATATATATATATATAAGATTTGCAGTATTACAGAATTACAGTATTACATAATTACAGAATTACAGATACATTTACATATTACAGAATTGCAGAATTACAGATACATTTACATATTACAGAGAATTACAAATTTTGGCACCTGGTTGCAAATAGTATGACAACTTGGTTGCTAGATACAACTTCTGTAAATCTGATTTACAGACAGCATCATTAGTTTTATATACAAATAGAATTATGAATGATCTTTATTTATGACCCAGACTTGTATTTTTCCCTGTCACCATTTGCTTTACAGATTTTTTCTTTTGGGTTTTTTCAGGAGTTTTCTGTGTGGCCATATCATTTGAGGAGTAACTAAACCAATTTCTACATTATCAATCAGTTTCTCCAATAAATTATTCACCAGCCCCTGCAAACTGAACATGATTGTTATTATTATGCAACTAATAAAGACCATAAATCATAAATATTTATTACACATACCCAAATATTCCCAGGCCATAAATCATAGATATTTATTACACATACAGTGAACCCTCCCTAAGTGCACTCTCCCTAAATGCATGCACTATGTATACCCTCCATAAATGCATGCTCACAAGAAATAGCAATATGTTCCCAAGGGGGGTGCACTTATAGAGGGTTCACTGTACCCGAATATTCCAGGCCCAACCCAGACTGATATGCAAAATATGAAATGTTGTAAAGGAATATCTAAGATGAAGTTGATAAACATCATGTCTTTCCATTAAATAAACATGAACTTCTGACTTATATTGCTATTAAAAGAAAAATTTATTAAATATGATTTTTTTGTTGCCAAATTCTTTATAATTCAGAGTATTAAATTTACTCACTTGGAGTCCTATTGTATATAAACACGTTTTATCATCTTTTTTAGTATTATTATAATACTTATCTTGCATATCGTCTAGAGTAGGTTTTGTATTCACAGATACCATAAGGAGGCCACACAGGGATTTTTTGCTGATTTAATGGTGTGTAACCCCTCAACAGTATTCATGGATACCATGAATACAAACCCTAGTCTAGAGTAATCTTTCATCATATGCAGAAGTTGGAATTTATCTAAAGCTAGTTTGGTGAGATCAACTTTGTGTGGACCACCACAGGCCAATAAACATAACATTTCAGATCTGTCAAATGGCCATGATCTACCCTTTCTTCTAAAATGCTCTTGTCTATAGATGCTGGTCGCAATTCTTGATGATGGTTGCAACCACCTTTGCAACCACTTTGATTTCCTTTTCTGGGTTGCGACATGGAATACTACTCTTGTCAGAATTACATCTTTGCAAAGAAGCTTGCACCGTAACTTCTCCCCTATTGTAGTAACAAAGTAATCAAAAAGTTATTATCTTTACAACAATTATAAATACAAATTACAGTGATAACAAACCATGCTACTCGAAAATGACCATCAAGTGCCAAAGCACCTTGGAAAATGGGAACCAGTAACCTCCCAACCATTCCCTCTCATGACAGTCTTGTTGCATCAAAGGATTTCGTGCACTAAGATTATATAAAAGAATGAATACTATTTTATAAACTATATGACAACTTAGAAAAAAAAGAAATTTACTTACAATCAACCTATAGCCCACTCTGTCCACCATAAAATATTTTTCCAGTCATCTTTATCAAATCCCAAATGTAGATCAGTTTTCTTGCTCAACCAATAAGTGCCTGGAATTTGTGTGGGAAAAGCAATCCCTTTGTTATGCTGGATGCTTATTGGACAGGAGAGCAAGTACAGGAATCTGATCTATATTTGGGATTGTGCATTTGGGATGCACAAATTAATTTGGAATTTGGGTTGCATCTATACTTCTGATCCATCAAAACTGGAAGGATGGTATCAACATAATCTGTGGAGCCATTACTATGGGATGAAAGTATGAGGGAAAATAAGGGTAGGACAGCCTCTGATCACAAAAAAATCGAGAGGAAAGAATATGGTATTTTTAGAATCACAAAAGACCACATAGAGTTCGAGGCCATTGAAACAGATTGCAAATTGGAAGGACCAAATGGAAGCAAAGATTTGAAAGATAGTTTGAAATTAGGAAAAGTGATAAAGGATATGTTTACACAACTTATTGCTGAATGTGATTGTAACAATTTATATAAGCATTTTTGCTAATTATGATTAGTAATATTCAGATAGATGAGATTATCTGTATTTTCTTGTATTATAAATATGATTATTATTTAAAAAGAATAAAAAAGAATAATTTATATTTTTACCACAATTAAAGTATTTGTTCGTAGCAAAGTGTTTAATTCGTTTTTAAAATAATTCCTCACGAATTCTTTACAGTGGTGGCAAAGTAGATGTTGCCAGACAATTACAAGTTTTTGGTATATTAAATGAAGGTAATTGATTACAAACCACATTCCAAGGGGATACACTTGTCACATCCAATGTGGAAAAGTTTATGAAGTTAATGGTTGGTTAAGCAAATCACGGCCAATTGCCTTTGTTGTGAAGGAATTTTACATATAAAAGCGATGTTGAAGCAGACTTTAGATTTGATTAATGATAAAAATTAAACAATTTGTTTGATGACAACAATGATGACGAACTAGATAACAGATGCTCCACACCTCCTCCGTTTACCTTGCCTGAAACATTCATCACACCACACACTCCAAGGGAATGAAATATATTTTAAAGTATTTGTCTCCTTCTTTTGGGCACTTTTGATCCACAAATAATCTTTTTTTGTTTAATAAAATTTCTGGATTTATGGTAATAGTGTAACCAAATGTTAAAGTTCATATTCAGAAAGCTAATTATTAAACCGTACTTAATAGTTGTACATGTTAAAATAATGAATTGTATAAATTTATGTGTTTATGGTAGAGTTGCCTTTATGAGCTCTAACCTCCTTTCTAAACTAGTTTAGAAACCCAAACTATTTTCTAAACTAACCCGAAACTCCTAAACTGATTTTATGACCATATGACATGTTATTTGTACCATGATTATTTTCTCTTCAAGTGACCAACGTTTTTATCAATAGTTCCTTTTATTTTGATTAATTAAACCATTGGTTTAGCCTAAATCAACATAAATATAAAATTTCCACTTTAAAAATATAATAATTTCCTTACTTGTTCTAATATAATTTTTATCTTTCTTAAGAATATATATAAAATTTTTTTAATCATAATGTCAAACAATACTCGTGTAGATATAAATAACTCATCGAATTCAAAAAAAAATATGGCAAGCGACCAAAAAACGCAGTTTGACAACATTTTGAAATGTTATCCTTGGATATTTTGGAACCAAATGCAAAGCGTGTAATTGTGAATGGAGTAATGGAGTTGTTGCAGAAAGAGATGGTGTAAGTGAATCTTTGGTAAACGCAGCATATAAACAAATACACAATCACTTGCTAATTTTGTGATAAAGATGAGATATGGTTAAAATAACATGCAGAATTATAGATCATATTTGTTGGTATCAAGGAATATTTGCAATTCCTTTTTTTTTATCAGTAGAGTGGCATGTCACATAGTGATTGGCTGACGCAAAATGAAAGTTGGATTATTACACCAATCATCACTATTACATATTTAATAAAAAACCACCATATGCGAACGATTTCCGGGTAGGTCTGACCTTTATCCCTGTGTTCAGAGAGATACAGCTTTAGCCTGGCGAGGGATAAATATAAATGCACGGATATATCTCTGATCACCTGGTCTGTAGAATTATCAGACCAATACCCAAAGATCGATAAGATTGATAAGGGGGGATATCCCTCTTATATATTTTCCCAGGCTGAGGCTCTATCCCTACGAACTGAGAGATAAAGGTGTAACCTTTCGGAAATTGTCCGCATGGGCTGTAAAAAACATCAAACTTTATTGAAAAAAAAAACGCATGCAACAATCAATACAAATATAACTCACAATGAGCATCGACGACATGTTTGTATATATATATACGAGGAAATTAACAATAATTAAATCGTGTGATGTGTTACATTAAAAATAAAATTTTATTCATATAACGTAATAATGCAGACACAGTTATTTAAAAATATACTCATTCGTTTAAAATGTTAACATTGTCATTATAACAATATTCTATTCTTGTTTGTATTTGTTGTTGAGAATTTTTATAAAAAATTTTCATTTTTAATCTTTTGACATAACCCGCATTAAAAATATTAATAAAAAACATTATTAAGAAATTAATTAATTATGATATTATACTAGGATCACAGTAGCATTACCATGAACATCCATAACTATTTATTTAATTATACATTATCATACATATTTAATATATAATAATAAATCGGGGAGTTATTAGTGCAATTTATCTTATTATAATAGCAAAGATCTTCATACGTTATAAATAGCATATATGGTTTAATAAAATCAAATGTATATTTAATATTAATATTAATATTAATAAATTCGTTAAACCCCGTTAAATCAAGATAAAATAATTATAATAATAGTAATAGGAAAATTTATTTGTTAAACCCTTAAACCCGCGAAATCAGTGTATATTCTATATCAGTAATATCACTTGAGAAAAAAAGTTTGAATTGAATATTTTTATTCGTGAAAAAGATATTATAGAATGTTGAAAGCTTTCATTGAACTTTGTGCCTTGTCATTACTCAATGTATCATCTAATTATAATACACTATTAATCCTTTTGCCTAATGAAAAATATTACATCGTTAATATGATACTTGTTCATTCAATACACTTGCTATTGTCACTAACTATATGAGTTGGGAGAGCGTTTATAGTTATGGCAAACGAAATAGATTTTTAATATAAAATCAGAATGAATAGGGAATATGCCGGAGAGTGGCTTTTGTTTGTGATTGGATTCAGTCGAAACTGTTATATATTTTTAGGAACCTTCTTGTGATTTTTAGTACATATTGTTTATATATGCTGCTTGAAGGTTCTAAGCAGTATTTTCCGTGCTACAGTTTCAAAGTTTTGAAGCAGTATTCTAACTATATAAGTAAATGAAGTGTACATATATGGTGGACATTCGTTTGTCGCACAAAAATATAAGAAGTTACACACAAAAATATTTAATTTTGTTGAAACGCATACAACGCGTCTTTTAAAAAAAGTTTGCTAAAAGTATTGATTCCTAATGTAGATGTACTAGTATTTAGCATATATAGGAGCTATTTGATTTTTAACTGAACCAACATGTTTGTTTAAAAAATCGGTTCGAACCAGTTCGTACATAATAATAAGCTCTAGCATTTAGTCCTACATATGTATGTCACCCTCGTGAAACAAGAGAGATTTATGGGAAATTTGATGGTATGTATCAATTTTTTTTTAAAAAACATTTATTAATAAATAATTTTTGCATGAATACGATGGCCACAATTAATTAAGTTCAAAATTATTTAAATTTTATTGATTGTAATACGTGAAATTTATTAAATAATTATTTATTAATATGTATGAATAAATTACTCTATCGTCTAAAAACTCTTCTCATTTTTGGAAGTGACCTTTTTCTAACAACAGACTCATCACTTCTTAATTGTGTGAAACGTGAATTGAAACCAATGACATCGCGCATCTCTTTAAATTGTTGTACGCTAAGTGATAATGGCTCCTTGTTGACATACCATTCAACGGTTTCAGTACATGGTGGTGTTGTTAAGCTTCCATCATAATTGAATGCCTTTGTATTTAAGAAATGAAATGAAATGAAATAAGTTACAATTCATAGTAGTTTGTTTGACTGTTTTTGCTTTAAATAAATAAATATTAATGATTACTCACGTTTTTAATGCTATCTATGTCTTTTATCAATGTACTTAATTCAACCTTTTTAATTTTATTCTTTTCTTCGACTTTCTTTGGAATCTAGGTGATTTCAAAACAAACAAATAAATATATATGCACAGATATAATATATGTATTATTAGAATTTTCTTTTGAAATAAGCTTACATTTTCGACAATTGGTTTCAAAAACACATTTTCTTCATCACCGATATTGTAGAAAACAGCAACGACTGCAATTTCATTTGGATTTTTGCCCTTAACTTTACTGAATACTAAATGTTGTTCAACATCGAAATGTACACCATTGATACGATGTTCGGAAGGTGTATGAAAATGAAATTGATTCAATTTATATAAAGTACCATCGTCGCTAGTGACGATTGTAGCCGGTAAGGTTTTGTTTTTTTCGCCCGAGCTTACTTCTAATGTGTTCCCGTTATTAAATATTTCGACATTTAAAGCATCTTGAAAGTCTGGTTTTGGCCCCTTTTTTTTCTTTGCTGATAATAGTTTTGTTGTGATATCAATTGGTGATTGATTTTTACCAGTTTTACAAATTTTTGAATCTTCAGATAATAAGTCCCAAAATAACGGCCCCTTGTCCCCCGTGTACCCAAACTCGATAGCCTTCTCCTTCTCAGCAGAAACAATAGAATTGTTGTTGAAAAGAATGAAAAAAATGAAGATTAAAGTTAAAGAAAGGAAATTGGTTGGCTTCATTTTTAAAAAAAATAGATTAATTGATATCGGTGTTGTTTTTTATTAATATGTTGAAGGTTGATGAATCTATGTATATTATGTATATTATGTATATTATGTATATTGCAAATATAGAAACCAGTCTATAATTGCTCGAATATTATTGAAAAGTTAGGAAATTAATAAATATAAAAAAAAAGGGAAAAGAAGAAATAGTGTT
The DNA here is from genome assembly GCA_910592215.1 of Entrophospora candida. NCBI lineage: Eukaryota > Fungi > Glomeromycota > Glomeromycetes > Entrophosporales > Entrophosporaceae > Entrophospora > Entrophospora candida. The sequence goes on from CAJVPN010000750.1 coordinate 6,942, forward strand.
GGAATTGAAGGTGAAGGGAGAGAAAGATTATTTAAATAGGAATAAAAAACAAAGTCGATATTTTTGAAACAAAAAATTTTAACGTTTTATAGCCGAATCCAAAATTCTAGAATTCCATTGCATAAATTTTTTTCCAAAATTGATAATAATTCGCCTGCATTAATTTCCTTGATGACTTTTCTTTTTTGTTACAATTGTTACATAATAAATATTGTGTTATTACAGATAAATGATCTTCGAGTTGAAACTTTGGATCGATCAATCCAATTAAGTTATTACAAGGAAATTTATTATAAACTTTATCTTGCTCGTGATTCAATCTAAATGTTACACGAATAAATTTATCAAAAAAAAACCCCCCGTTTTTTCATATAGATTTTCAACCATAATAATTAGAGATAGACCAGGACTTTTTTAGCCATTAAAAGAAAAAGGCTTAAATATTGGTTATTCTACGACAGATCAAAAGTTTTTCTTTAAGCCTATTTTAAGATTATCGCCCAACTAGTATGCAGACTAAAATAAATTCAGCAGCAACAGTTATGTCAAAGTATTCCCTATAAAGTCGCTTATAACTACTTGGAAGGTTGTGTTAGAAAAATTTTGTTTCTAATTATAAGGGACTGGTTTATAGTTATTTATTTATAAGGCTACTATTAATTTATTTAAAATTTTAACCAAATTACACATAATATTAATTGATGAAATGAAACCATCATAGCAACATTAAAATAGAAATGATTAAAAGTTAAATAGTCTATTACCATTTAAATAAATCTAATAGTTTTATTTATAATTTGTTTGTTAAATGATTACCCATATATTTTATGTATGAATATGAAAAAATAACATTATATGCAATAAAAATTTTTTATTATAGTTTCATATATTTTTTCCTTCTATTAGGCTCAAGGTTAAATCGCCAATAATCTTTCACCTTTTTTTTATCCCAATAATTTGGGTCAAGTTGAAATAATGATTTCAGCAACAGGACCAATCACATCTTTTGGAAGAGTTTTTTGGAAAGAGACAAAGCATCCAAGAATTTCCGTTTTAGTTTTTTTGCTTATAATGGATCTGTGAGGGGAGTGCATTGGAAATGGAAGAGGATGTATTTTGTCATCATCAATTATCATATTTTTTGGTTGTTCATTTACATTAGATTTTTCTTGATTTTCTTAATATCACATACCATTTGTGTGGAACAATATCCTTTTTAGGTTTTTGTACTTTTACATTTAATTGTGACAGATAAATGTATTATTTAATCCTTCATCATGTAATTCTTTAACAAAGAACGATCCGGTGGAGTTGTGCCATTGAATATATTGCAGAGCTCATCTATAACTTGCCAGAGACTTCTTTACGACTATGAATGGCCTTTTCATTTCTGTTTTTAACACCACCATCCAAAAATTCTGATAGAAACATATCAAGTCTTCTCTTCTTGATTGCATTGACTTGATTTCTTCATATGGAAGTATGATTATGACTAATATTTTACTTGTGCATTTTATTCCATGTATTCCCATTGCTTCATTGAATGTGTAATATCATCAGCAACTAAGTCGAGACGTTTATTGTATCCGGAAAGAATATCCTCTTTAAACAGTTTGCATGTAGCAAAAACATTTCTATCACAATTAGCTGGAGGGCTTGCTTTAAACATTACAACATTAGGTGTAGTCTCGACAATTGCAGAGTTTTCTAAAGAATATGATGTATACATCCAAATTTCTCCATGTATTTTTGATAATTCAGAAAAAATACAATTTTTTTTATCATTCCATTCTCCAATAAATTCAGAAGGTCCAAATTATCAAGTATTCTTGACCACATTAATGACCATTTCATGATATCATTCAAAGATTTTTGCAAGTCAAGTTGGATAACTATTTGACATACGCATTATTTTTTTTCAAATCATCTAATGTCCCATACATAATATACATAATTATATCCAAAAAAAAAAAAAAATGTGAATTTTTAATTTTTATTGATTATATTAATTGATAGTATTTTTAAGGAATGACAAAATCAAAACTTGGTCTCATTTTGTTAAACTGGGTAGAATTGATAATGTGCTTTTAGCTAATGATGTACTTCCTCACACATTAAGACACGAACATCGCTGTGAAGATGAATTGATGACAGCTGCGAATCCGAAGAAAAATTTAGTTATGGACCTATAATATGGAATGTTTGTGTAATTGACAATATTGATTTCAAAGAATCTACTTTTTTTTTTTCAGGAAATATGTTTGATGCCACAACCAATATAATATTGCAATTGTAAATGTAATCTTCGTAATGATTGATGAAAAAGTTATCATCACATGATTGTTAATAATAATAATAAATAATTGTTAAATTGTTAACTTCCTTTATCATACAATCCCTATGAAAATTAAAATACGGAATTAACGTGTGCTAAATACGTTCTTAAAGAATATATATACGAAATTAACGTATTTCTTTTACGGTTTGGAAAAATTGCCCCTTTTCAAATTTAGTGTGGAGTACGGAAATACGAAGTGAAGACTATAATCATATATTTGATTATTAACGTAAAGTCTAAATGATTTAATTTCGGGGGAAATTGTGTCATATCACACGAGAACCGTGATCCAACTTTAATGAAACACGGCTCAGCGATTCGAATAATAGTGTTTTAATGTTCATAGCATCGATAAATGTAAGATATACAGTAAATAAAATATCTCAATAATTAATGATTTGAATTACATTTCGTCAGACCTCACCTCATTGAGAGAATTCGAATGGTAGTTATTTTACCCAAAAAAGCCAAATATTGACCGAGTTATGGTAATTTAAAGTTTTTGATTGATTTTTCTATATGTTCGGCCTGTTGTATGATGTAATTTCGACCAATTCAACTTTTAATTCGGCTTTTGACCTCGGGTTGAACTTCGTATTGTTTTTTGGTATTTTTTTCAAAAAAAAAAACTGTTTATTTTTAAATTTATTAGTGATTTTTGGTATTGGTATGGATTCAGCAATAGTAACTAAAACATGTATGGATTCAGTACTTTGAAATATGGAAAAAGTGTTGATTCCGGATGAGATACAGGAAAGTGTCCAACTCTGTACCTTTTATTATTTGGAATTCGTACTGTTTATAACGTATTATTCAGTACCTTTTTTCTATGTGGTTTTTTTTATAGGGAAGATCGGCGTCGGACACAAATATTATCCTGTGCCTGTAGGTCCAAATCCACCTCATGTACTTTGTGTATGATCAACAACGCAACATAACAAACGACCAACTCCATCATCTCAATCACCAACTCAAAATAATAATCAACCAGGTACACCTTGAACATATTGGATAGTGCCCAGGATGTTGTCCATGGCAACCCTGCATATAATCAACATCAGATCCATTCATTTTAATTTTTTTTTGGAAATGATTTTTAAGGGACTATGACTTGTAATTGTATGCATGCATGAATACACAGATGCACACAATATACAAAATGCAGGGAACTATAGAAGTTTGCCTAAACCACTAAATTTCGGCAATAGTTTCGGCAAATTAAAAAATTTAGTTTCGATTTTCAAGCAAGCAAAATGCCGAAATTTTAGGCATAATTATTTTTGCCGAAACTATAAAATGTGTATGCTTTTTGTGTAACTAATGATTCATAAAGCATATAATGATAATATTACTTTACCAATAATTAATGTCAGTATTGGCATTAATTATTGGTTGTATATTAACATTAACAATTTAATAATAATGATCAAAATAATAATTAAACCCGTCTATTATATAGAAGTTTGCCTAATTACTAAATCTATATAGCATAGCATAATTGGTAATAATTTCATCGATTATAGAGATTTTATCACGGGAAAATTTTCTTGTTGCACATAAATTTATAAATGCGACATTCAAATAATAAAAATAATAATAAAAATCATTTTCCTTTCTTTATTTAAAGATAAAGATATTATCCTGTCCTTAAACCAATCAAGATTGCTGAAAAGAAATCATTTTTGATGTTATAAAAATTTTTTGGAGAGAATCACAAAATTGAAAATGAAGGCGTGAGAAGTATCTTCCTAAATATATTATCAATAAAGCTAAGCAGATGCATTCTTTCAGATTTGGAAATCATAGACTTAGACTAAGAAGATAACGATGATCCAGAATATGGTATTCAACTAGTGCATTTTTCAACGACACCAAAATCTACCAAAGCAAACACCTCACCAAACTTACCCTTTGTTGATACTAATGTAACCAAAGAATTATAACACCTTCTACATAATAATGTTTTGCAATAATAATAAAATTTCTTGTATTTCAACAATAATTAATTTGTTTCAAAAGGAAATGTCTAATCATTATAAAATAGTTTTAACAAAAATTGAAGTTTCGGCACAGTGATTAAGTTTCGGCAAAGTAACCGAGTTTCGAACTATTAGTTTCTATAACCTGTTTTTTCCTGAGTTTCGGCATCATCACAATTTAGTTTAGGCAAACTTCTATAAAAGGAACCAAATTAGAGGCTCGACTACTAAAATTCTCCACAACACTTTTGAATGGATCCATTATCCTACATGGAAAAGAAGCTCGGATTAAAATAATCAAAGGTCTATTTTCCAACTCTGCCAAATTTTCTCACCTAAATGTGGCTTTTTTTCAAAATTGGTTCCTTAAATTTCATTTCTGCATGATCTTGGTATACTATCATTACTTGGACAAATTGGACGATGTGCCTGTTGATCAGATATGTGATTTTAAAAGCCCACAGAAAAAACAACTATATAATTTATTTTGTTTGATACATGTCAAAGCTGCGTAATAATAATGCAAAATGTGACATTTATACATTTTTCTCCCTCTACCGAATAAGTTGACCCACTATTTTTTGGATAACGATTAAAACAAATAAGTTAGGATATAGATTATAATGAAATTTGAAACAATTGCAAAAATTTCAACAAATAAAAAATAACATTCGAATGAAGGATCAATGTATTCGTTTGATTTAATTCTTCCAATTAAAAAAAATTTTTTACCTATGTTGATAATTAGGTTTCATCCGATAACAAAAGTCAGAATCACTTGATTTTGTTTTTTTTTCAACCAATCCATCGTCACCTAATTTAATCTCCATCATACAGCATACACATTAGTTTTGTATCATTAATAAAAAGTTTTATAATCGTGCTTCTATTTTATAACAATGCTCTATATATATTTGTTAAATAATTGTTTCATCATAGACAACATAAACTGCATCCCGTTTTTTAAAAATTAATGTTGTTAGTAGTAATTATGATTAAAGTTCAACATTATTATGATGCACTTGTTTCCTAACCTTTATATCTTTGAGAATTTGAATTAAATTATTAACTATCATTAATTGATTTTGATCGGTAATAAAAATAGAAGAAGAGAAAGGAATAGTAGTAGTATAAGTAGTGATGGTGGTGGTGAGAGTAGTATATAGTAAAATTTTTAGATAGTGAATTATTTATATCGGATGAAAGTTTTGATGATAAAGAATAAAAAACTTATTATTGCCAACTTTTAATATTATATTTTTTAAATGCTTCTCCATTTTCTTGATTTATTAATTCGTCATACTTGACAAGTATCTTCTTTATTTTCCTTTACTTATAAATATTATTATATTATTGGTTTTTTTTTCAAATGAGATTCTTATTACTACTATATTAATGATAGCAGGAGAATACAATATCATTATGTGCGTTATAGATTCGTGTGTATGATCGCAGGATGTTGATCGTAAATAAAAAAAGAAAATTGATATATTCACAAAACCTGGAAGCTTCATAGATCGTGCATCTTGTTTTTTAACAATCACTTCAACGCAAATCTGCCTATCATATAACTCTACTTTTTTCTATCAAATAATTCGAATAATTGTTAAAACATTCATCAAGTATGGTTTTGAAATTTGTTTTATGTTTGTATTATTAGTGTTGGTCGCGAAAGCTATTTTGAAGAGGCAAAGTCAAAAGGTTACGTGTCAAAACTAAATCAAAAGTCAAAAGTCAAAAAGAAAAAACTAGTTTCGACTTATGGCCAAACCTTTTTTGACTTTCGCATAGTTGCAAAACTCTATATTTTGGAAAACGACATTAGTTTGTATGATAATAAAGAAAATAAAAAAAAATTATTTTAATAAATAGAATTTATCCAATGAAATATTGTTAAATGAGTGTGTTAGTGTCCCATAATTATAAAAAAAAAATTTTTCAGCAAATATATAATTCAAATTTTCGCATTATTGATAGGCAGCTGATTATTCGATATTAGTTGATCACTAGTATCAATCTTCAGTTACAGGGTTTCTCATATATGGTTTAGCATTAGCCTCCCTGATCAGGATTCAGGCGCTAGACTATGTATGGGGGATCTTGGGGTTGACGTTGGAGCTGTAAGATCCAGTTATTCGCCTTGCAGACTGAAGGTATAAGTAAAGACATGGTAGGCTTCTGACTGACCATTCCTCACGGTTTGCGAGGTCGGCTGCGTAACAGATTTCCATGTTGAGAGGGTATTCTTATCGGTAGGATATCTGATCAGAGGAGCCGTTGCGTGGTAACGTTAAAACTTTTATTATTTTTAATAAAATTAATAAAATTAGCTGTGGGAAAATTTTTTTTCAAAAAATACCAAAAAACAAAATATTCATTAAAAATAAATAATATATACATTAAAAATAAAATATATATTAAAATAAAAATATATTAAAAATAAAATAAAAAGAATTTCAGTTATGAAAAATAGATATGAAATTAGAATCTCACTATACATTGAAATAATGAACTATTATATGATTTCTCTACAATATTGTATGAGAGTGCACAATGATAACGTTGATGATAACGTATTGAAGATAACGTTGATGATAATGTTTATGATAACGTGTTGATGATAACGTGTTGATGATACACGTTGACAATAACGTTGATGTTAATGTGTAGATGATACAAGTTGATGATAACGTTGATGATAACGTGTTGATGATATGTGTTGGCGATAACGTTGATGTAATATATATATATATATATATAGAGAAAGGATTTAATGGAATTATTACAGAGCTCAAAAAGACAATAATTGTTCATAAATTTCAATGGAAAACATGGTATTTATTTTCAATAATATTATAAGCGTATGCATCATTGACTCTATTGAACAATATCAATCCTATTAATGTTTTCAAAATCTTTTTGAAATTTATTAATCATAAAAATACAAAGGCTTTATTGATTTCAAAATTTCTAGAAGATAACATTAACAAAAATTCTAATTTTCAGGTTTAAAAATGGTTGTTTGAAATTAATCTACAACATAAGGGTAAAAATAATTTTACTCAAGAACATCTTAAAATCTAGAATTTTGACTAGGTAAATGTCTCATATAGAAACACCTCCAAGTAGTTATAAGCGGCTTCGTAGGGAACACCACAACCGCTGTGTCGAGTTTACTTCAGCTTGCACCTCCAACCATTGGTTCATTACACATTGATCAATGTTACCAGAATTAAATACTGATGTTGATAATGATTACAAATAATGATGATGGTAATGATGATGACGAAAAACGCTACGTTTTATTTGATGATGATTATGATGACAGTGATGATGATGATTATTATTTGATGATGATTATGATGACAGTGATGATGATGATTATTTGATGATGATTATGATGACAGTGATGACGGTATGAGTATTTTATTTGATGATGATTATGATGATGGCAGTGATGGCGGTATGAGTTAATGATACTGTCTGTAAATCAGATTTACAGAAGTTGTATCTAGCAACAGAGTTATCATACTATTTGCAACCAAGCATCAAAATCTGTGATTCTTGTAATGTGTGTAAATGTAACTTTAATTCTGTAAATGACTGAAAATACTATAAACAAAATTATACGTGGCTTAAATTTTTGGAATATATAATGAAAAAAAAGATCGAGAAGCGATTCCAGAAACCAATAATCCTTCTAACCGTAGCAGATAATTTACAAGTGTATGGAGACAATTTATTCAAGGTGAAGAAAAGGAGCATGACTATATATGAAGGTAAATGTATACATTTTCATGAAAAATTGTCATTCGCAAAATTTGGAATCTTACATTCCATTTAGCAAATGAGTGCAATAAATACGGAGAGGATATTAAATGATATTATAATTGGATCATTGTGAATAATATGCATGACAACTCTTCTGGTGATTCATATGAAATCCTCAATGGTTGGTGAAGTCCACGTCAAATAATAGAAAAATTAGTAGTGATTAATTTCTACTACGGTTTCACATCAATTGAACCAACAAATTGATGTAGCTTTGACTATTACATTTATTTGTTGTGATAGAAAATCCTTTTTTTGTTAACTTATTAAAAGCATTAAACCCTGGTTATAATTCACCTTCTCATGAAATGTTATAGGTAGCCCCATGAAAAATAAAATACGGAATTAACATGTTAGTGTGTTAATATTGATATTAATATTAATATTAAATACGATCTTAAAAATATATATACGGGATTAACGTATTTATTATACGGTTTTGAAAAATTGCCCCTTTTCAAATATCAAATTTAATGTGAAGTACGGATATTAGTACGGAATCAGTTATGGTGTGCCGCATATAAAGACATCAAATGCTGCGCCATTTGCCGAAAATTTTAATGGTGATCTTTTCTGATCAAGAAATCGTTCAGATATGGTGCTGCGCTTATTGCCGAAAATTTTTAATGCTGATCAAGAAATCATTGTGAATTAAATTATACAGAAAGTTTTTGGGAAGTAACTAAAGAATACACTAGAAAAAATTGTAATTATTTATTTAAAGAATTAGAGAGAACTGTTCCTCTGGCATTGAACCCGGTAAAATTGGAAAGTTTGCTAGAAGGTGTTATAGATTTATGAATGCTTATAGATTAGGACTTTCACGAAAAGCTTTAATATTTGCAGCAAAAAACTCATAGAAAATTGCCAGAATTTATGTTAATGGATGCAGATATATTATCGTTGAATGTTGAATGATTGTTATATGAATCACGTGATAAAAGTTGATCTATATTAGTTTTCTGATTGGTCAAATTAGTTTGATAGGCGTGTCGAATTTTTTTAATTAGTAATAAAATTACTTAATTTTAAACCCCCATAACTTTTTATTTTACTAATTAACTTTAAAAATTCTCTCTATTACATTGTTGCTTATGTTTCAACGATTACAAAAATAGAGATATTTTTATGGACCAACAAATATTTACAAAGTTATCAGGGTTTAAATATTTGCAATTTTTTTTTATGTCTTTAGATGCGGCGCACCATACAGAATTTGTAACATACTGAAAAGGTACGTTTTAATTCCGCGTATAAAGTACGGAATAGGTTATGGGATTTGTTCGATTCCGCATATAAGGTACGGAATTTGTAACTGTTTTTGATTTCGTATTAGTATATAATAATAAGGTACGGCGGAACTTGTAACATACTAATACTGAAAGATGACATATAAAGAATACATTTATTTTATTCATTATTATCATAAAACATATATTATTATTAAATAATTTTTACACGATATCATTATTTGCTGTATTCTGGATTCTTAGAATTTTATATCTTATATTTAATATTTATTAAAACATTTTTACATAACGTTGTTTTTTATTACATACTATCCCGTTATACCCTTAGATGATCCAATACATCAAGCTTCAATTAAAGGGTTGGCAGATAAATATGAGGCGAAGACTACAATCTCATATTTGATTGTTAATTGCTTCACAAGTTCATACTACTTGTATTTTTATAGAATTCTTGTTAATAAAATTTTTATTTTTAAGCAATTAATGATTTTTGGTATTAGTATGGATTCAGCGATAGTAACTAAAACATGTTTTACCATTATAATTAATAATTTTCATTGCCGTATTAGTATGAATTCAGTACTTTGAAATATGGAAAAAACGTAGATTCCGTACCGTTTCAGTACTTTAAGATATATACTAATATGGAAATGTGTCCAAAACCGTGCCAATTTATACGTATTAGTATGGATATTATTTGGAATTCCATATTTTCGTACTGTTTATAACGCATGTATTCAGTGCCTTTTCTACATGGGGGGTTTTTTTTTATATATAGGGCATTTAGCATTAATAATCATTCCCAAAATATTCATTCTATTCATTCTATTTTATTCTATTTTATTTTAACAAAAAGTCATGCTATCTTTAATACTTCAATAAGTATAGATATGCTTGAAATTTTCTTCAGTGAAAAGGGAATTAATGAATAGTTAACCAATAATTGATCTTGTAATAATATAATATTCTAACATTTTGATAATAATAATAACACTTTTACATAAAAATTAGTCTTTGACCGGGCAGCATTAGTGGCTGATAGCTATAATAGCCGGAAAAAGGCAATTAATTAAGAAACTCGGATCGCACACTCACATTTTGGTAACGACGACAGAACTATAATTTGCAAACTTATCGACACATCCCTCGCTAAAGAGATTATAGTCATGAACCTATATATTATTGGAATTAAGTATTTCGGCTGGGAGAGCTAGAGTTAATAAACATACGATTTTAAAGTGGAAGAAACTGGACACATAGTAGGAAGAACACCACCTGTAAAAAAAAGACAAGGATGGAAGGAAAATTAACACTGTCACTACCAAAAGACGCCATATGTTATTATCATATATTATAACAGTTACTCTAAACACATCAAATATCATGTGTATTGTGAGATCGTGTCCAGATCTCATGAAGATTTCAGTAATTTATTTATAATAACAATAATACAAATTCAATAATCCTAGAATGTAATCGCACTTTAACTGCATCTAGTCCTTTGATTTGTGTTACAGCCAAAAAGTAAACCGATAAATTGAAAGAATGAGAAATGTTCTTTTATTTTATCGGTTCACTTTCTGTATTAACATAATTTTTAAAAAAAGTTATTAGAGTTCAAAGTTGACTTTTGCCATCCAGGGAGACAAATTAAATAGTGGCATTTTTTCCAAAATTACCAAATAAATTTTAGATGTAAAACCAAGTATAGATTATTGTTTAAACTTCTATCATCCAGCAGTCACCAATAAAATTTTATTATAGGCAAATATTTGATGTAGCAATTTATTACTAACAAAGAGATATATTTTTTTTAATATTACAACTTTATAAGAAATTGTAAAAGAAACATTTATTTTTATCAATTTTCTAATTGACACCTTCATTTCAAATATTTACAATACTTCATTTAATAGATATGTATATAATAATAATCAATTATTCCAGTACAATGGTTTATTTATTTATATAATATAATATAGGATAGGATAGAGATACATACATATTGTATATATTGTATTACTATTATATTATTTCCTATAAAACGTTTATGAAATTGGTTTAACTGTTAAACAAATGGAAGTGGCACATTAAAAGCAGTGACAATTAAAAGCAGCAATAGAAGTGGCAGTAGCATTAGCGGCAAAGTTATATATAGAACGGGAAACGGGGAATAATTAGATTGTATTGTTGTTTATGTTTTCATTATAAAACAAATAAGCGTAAAAGATTCAAGCATTCTTCGAAAATTTTGCATGTTGTTTTTACTCCTCAAAAACGATAATTTTAGAAAAATCCAATATAACTAATACTAACCACATTTCCATTTTCGCCAATATTTTTTCCGTAAATTCCACAAGTATGCGTGGAGGAGGAGGAGATACGTGTGGAATCATCATCAAACAAAATCTGGGCCCCTCAAAAAGTAAACGGAGCCCGTAATATGTTATAGAAGGAAACACAAGCTGTTTATCTAGTAGGTTAATGTTTGTTTAATTTAAAGTTTAATTTGTGTAATGAAAATAATGAAAATCGCGATACAAAATTACTTTTTTAAAATGGTTAATCATATGATTGATGCATATCACGTTAATAAAATATTAATTTCTTTTCTTTCTACACTCTTTTAATTATTCCTTTCCGTTATTTATTCATTCAATTAACAATAACAAATGTTAATAATAATAAAATAATGAAAACTCCAAAAAGATTATTCGATAGACTATCATCTGATTTATTACAAGTTCTTGAATCAACACAAAATTGTGATGTTCTAATGAAAGTAGGCGGTGGTGGCAATCTTTGCACTGAAAATTCCAATGGAAACGATGGCAATGATTTATTAGAGGAAGAGTTCATGGTACACTCATTATTATTGTCTGCTAGATCTCCTTATTTTCGTGCAGCTTTGTCAAAAGATTGGCAAAAATTAGATGGTGAAAGGAACAATCTAATTGTATTAAATAAACCAAATATATCTCCAAGAGTCTTTAAACTAGTTTTAAAGTAATTAATATTTCTTTTGCGAAAAAAAAATTTTTTTATTTTAATTTTTGTTTTTTTCAATTCTTAAATTAATTTCCAATTCTCAATTTATTTTCTCACAACTTAATAATTTATTTTATAGGTACATTTATACAGGAATACTTGATTTTAATGGCCAAGAGATAATTGATATTTTGGATTTACTGGTTGCAGCAGATGAATTGATATTGGATGAGTTAATTGAACATGTACAAGATTATTTGATCCAAAATCAAGCCAATTGGTTACAAAAAAATATAGTAAGAGTTTTACATACAATATTTCAACATCAAACTTGTAAAAAGTTGCAAGATTATTGTCTTGAAATAATTTCCAATGATCCGAAATTTTTGTTTGAATCTGAAGATTATCTAAAACTAGAATCAAATATTTTGGTAGCTTTGTTGGAAAGAGATGATTTGGAAATGGAGGAAATTGAAATTTGGGATTATATGATTAAATGGGGTGTAGCTCAATTCGGCATTAACAATAATAGTCATAGTAATAGTATTATTAGTAATAATAATAATAATTATGAACTAATTGTTGAAAATTGGGAAAGGAACAATTTTATCGAGTTAGAAAAAATATTGAGTAAATGTATTACCCTAATAAGATATTTTCATATTTCAGGAGATGACTATTTCAAAAAGGTTTTTCCATTTAAACGTATCCTGCCAAAATCATTGAAAAAAGACATTTATGGCTACTTTTTGTCAGAAAATTATCAACCAAAGTCAATAATTCTACCACCAAGAATTTCACCGATTGACTCTACCATAGTAACAAATAAACACGCTTCAATGATTGAATTTTGGATGCAAAATCTTATTAATAGTAATATTACTACTGGTACCACCGCTATCAATATTGTTAATAACAGTAATCCAATCAATCCAATTACTAATTATGGTACACATTCAAAACGTCTAAATTATGATTGGAATTTATTGTTTAGAGCATCAAGAGATGGATTTACATCGGATGATTTTCATTCGAAATGTGATAACAAAGGAAGTAGCGTTGTATTGATAAAAATCAGAGGTCATGCTCAAATAATTGGTGGATATAATCCAGTTGGGTGGTACACATCAAGATGTGGATACCATGCAACAGAAGACAGTTTTATATTTTCAATGAATTTTGACGAGAACAATAATTTCAATAAATGTTGTAAATTGAATAGAGTGAAAAACTCCAATTTTGCAATCTATCATGATCCATCCAGAGGTCCAACATTTGGATATCCAGATTTAAGTGTTAGTGATCGGTGCAATGAAAATTCCAGATCAAATTACGAACCAAAATCTTATTACTCACATAATGACACTACACAAATTCCTTCATTCTATGTTGACGACTATGAAATATTTCAGGTATTATTTATTTATTAACAAAATTTATTTATTAATTATAAATAATAGATTGATTGATTGATTGTTTGTTTGTTTGTTTTTTTAGGTTATCAAATCCAAGAAAACTTTGTTCAGTTAATAAAATTAACTAATCATCGGCCCTGCCAGATGATTTCCAAGCACCAAGAGTTAACTCAACAACTTCAAGTATACCAACACCATTTTTAACTTGGGTGAATACGGTTGGTCCGCTTTCCCTATAAATATATTTTATAATCATTAACTTCTAACAATTTTGACAAAAAATCAAATCAAACATTAACATTATCATCGATTTACCTCTTTTTACGTGCGTCTCTCTTCATTACTGACAGGTCAGCACCAACTATCTCTGCTAAGTCAGTTTTATTAATAATCAATAAATCTGATTGAGTAATATCTGGTCCTCCTTTACGCGGTATCTTATCACCGCCTGCTACATCAATAACTATTTTATATTTAATTTTTTTATTAGCTAGAATGTTTATACATATGTAATTTAGTTGTTTATTCATTATCATTCGTTTCAATATATTTAAATAAAATAAACTATAAAAATTTTTTTTTCTTACCATAAATAATATAATCTGCCAATTCACGCGAATAATTTGCTATAAAGAAATTTAAATCAATCAATCACATCAGAGAATATATACATGCTCCACCCAAACATCCCCCCACATGTATATATTAAATATTATTACCAGCTAAATTATCACCTTCATTTTCAATCAACAATAATCGAGTGTTGAATTTAACATGTAATTGTTCCAATGATGCATTCAAATTAGCTGAAATATCACAGCATGTGGACATCCACCCGTTTCGATGACTTTGATACGTTCAGCTGGTAATGCCTCATTACGTATCGTTATCCTCTTTTGTGAATATGTCATTAATAACTGCTGCAATTGAGTATTGACATCTTAATGCTTTGCGTAATGCTAACATCAATGCCGTTTCTCCTGACTCAAACTGGTCTAAACAATTAACAAGATTTGTAGGATTATTAATGTAAGAACTGTGATTTGATTGACGGATTAATTCTAAAATTTATAAATTAACTAGAATGATTTTATAATTAAAAATGATTTATTATTTATGATTTATTTAGATTAAATCTCACAAATGTTTTGTT
>CAJVPN010000751.1:0-21878 GCA_910592215.1 Entrophospora candida
TACCCAGAATCATGGCTATTGAGTTAGTGTTCAATAATTTCAAATATAATTTCAGCAACTAATAAAGTTAATTTCGATAACTATGAAAAACTATTTCGGCATTTGGTGATGATTATTTATTATCAAACTTGCCGTGCAATTATCAAATAATGATATTAAAGTTTACCGAGCAATTTATCAAACCCATCAAGATTGTCGTCAAATACGTTGGCAAAAATATTTATTATAAGCAAGAATAATTAATAAAGTCGGGAGAAAAAAATTTGCACAGTATAAATATGTTATTTACTTGATATATAGTATATATGCATATTTTTATTTTATTTTTTATATTTATTGCCAAAAAGTTCAAATACAAGAGTAGAATAAAATTTTCGATTTGTATTCGTTTGAAATGTGAGACCCCCATTAATCGTCACGGCATTACATGCCTTTCAGAATTAATTGGAATATCAACCACCCTTCAGGAGAACACGTTGCCACGCGTCTCAACAGAATTTAAATCACTAATGACTATGCGGCCTCTATACAAGATTGTGACCATAAACTATAGCAAAAGTGATGAAGTTTATTATATTTGGTATAGTAAATCAATTGCCTCACCCTAGTAATAATAATACTAGGACCATGCATAATTTAATAATTAAAAAATTTAATAAATCTGATGTTTTCAGGTGTCAGATTTAAGAGAATTATCCTTTATCCGCCTATGCAGCATAGTACACGTAAATACATGCACCCTTGTTATCCTGTGACTTAGGCAGACGCTTTAGTCCAGGGACAATTCGCTACATAGGAGAAGCACCTTGTATGGCTTCGAAATGCAATCCAAAGAAACTTGGAGCCTCCCTATCACACTCCAAGCTCTATTGCATCATATCTTCGTGGACATGAGAGTCGGATTCACTTTTCGGGAGTTAAGGATAAGCGAAATTTAAGTCTTGAAAAAATAAATTTTAAAATAAAAACAAACAAACAAACAAACAAACAAATAAATAAATTAATAAATAAATAAATAAATAAATAAATAAATAAATAAATAAATAGATAGATAGATAGATAAAATAAATGGAATGTTGAAAAAAAATATTTATATTTACATTCTATATGCCCGTTTGTTGAAGGCGGCATATACGTTAGATATCTCTCGTTTCTTCTGTGTCCTCGCTTCTTGAGGAGAGTTTTATCAACAACAAAGCAGATAAAGAAAATTTTATAAATAATAATTAATAAGCATAATTGAAATGGATAGATTGGTGCTACAGTGGACGACAGAAAAAGCCATCAACTAGTTTGCCAGAAATGGTATCTGAGACCAATATTTACATTCTAATTTCGTTAGTCAACTACTTCCACATGACATTTTTCCACCTATTGACTAAGCTCTTGCATCATAATGACCTTCATAAATTTTATTGGCTAAATTTGTATATGTAATAAGATTATTTGCCACCTCATAAATACTTCTTGCATCACTTGTTTAACAAAGTGCACTAACCAAATTAGTCTGAAGATCTTTGGTCAAATTAAATCCATCAACTTTCACTATCGCTATTTATCCTCTCTTAACATGGTATTGCTATTTCATAATGTTAACATGCAAGTTTACACAACACAAAGCTTACAAATTTTTAAATTACTAAAATGCAATAGTTGTTGAATTTGGTGTTGGTCAATTAGCTGGATTAATTGGTATTTTTAACAGTCTTTTACCAATTTTATCAATTATTACTACTGCATAACAATATTATTAAGAGAACGACTGTTTTAGAGCAGACAACATCAAGTAAAGTAACTGAAGCAAGCCTGCTTAGTAAGTGGCCAATCTGTTTTAAGTTATAGGACGTGGTATCATATAAACATAATAAACTTTACTTACTTCTTGGAATATCTTTAATAGTGTTATTTGGAGTATCAGCTATTACACCACTTGGTATTCATGCATCTCCAGTACATACTGTGAGATCATGTCTGAGTCTCACATTTTGGCAACAATGACAGGACCACAATCTTCAAGATAGTCTTCATACTACTTGAATCCGAATATTGTGGTCATCAGCCTGAATTAGGGTAATAAAGAAATAGATAAGACACCACAGAGTACAGAGTATAATGAAGAAGTACAGACCCATCCAGAGGACCAGGAATTATTTGAAGATGAAACCAATTCAAGCCTATCAGTGGTGATAAACAGCGACATAATTCAATTCAAGCTTCAGAAACTGATGTGGACTATATGTCAGAAGTAAAGATGGCTTCTCAATTAATTGTGGCTAGTTGCAACTAATTGCGGCTTATAAAAATTGAATTGTGGTTGTGGTTGCAGCATACGAAAATTGAATTGTGGCTAGTTGCGGGTTCCCATCTTTAGACAGAAGAAGAAAGTACAAATCAAGTAGTGAATCCAGATTTAATAGGCTTTAGTGAAAATCAAGAGAAAGAAGGAGTGAAAATTAATTATATCATACAAAGCCACAGTTTAAAAACATCTTTTACTCCTTTATTGCTCATATCTTCATGGCGGTTGTTGGGTTCATGATTGTAATCATCAAATTTATGGTTAGAATCCTATATAGAGCTATTATCAATGCCAGTAGTACTTCATCATCACAGCCATTATTGTGCTCATGATTGTAGTCACAAATTTTGAATTGCATGAGAATTTTAATTATAATTATGAACACAACTTCAATGATGGTGATGGTATGGACAGATATATCACCATTAATATGATTGCTATTATTGCAATCGCGATGATTAATATCATGAACAAGGTTGTGGTGCTCCTGATCGTTGCCATTGGTATACTTCTAAATATCTGATGTGTCATCTGTTATTTTATCAACGATCAACTCTTATTTCCATGCGTTCTGTGTAATGTTACGACCCGGATTGTTAATGGATTAACGTTATGGACCCGTTAAGAATATTTAAACGCTTTAAGAATCCGTTAGGATTTTTTTCATCCGGATTGGTAGCGGGTTAATCCGTTAAAATAGCAAATATTATTGGATAACATTAATAATATTGTATTAAGGAATTTAAAATGATAAAATATTTATTTATTTAATTTTTAATTATTTCTTTTTAAGAACATAATTTTTTTAAAAATCAGGCTTCATCCGTGTTCTTTTACATGTTTCTCTATATTGTTTAAGAGTTTTCTTTTCATTGAAAAATAATTTAATATTTTTTCTTAAAGAGGTTGAAAGATTGTGATGATATTTTATTTTAATAGTAATATAGGTAGAATCATAATATATTAGATAAATAAACATGATCAAAAAGTCCTCATTTCAGCATTAAAAAAAACAATATTATTGTTAATATTAACGGATCAATGGATCGTTAATTGTAATACTGACATTATCGTTAACGGGTTAACGGTTGCAACACCAAATCCTATAATAATATTAATATTAATATTAATAATAAGCTAACCGTAATCCGTTAACAACCCGTTGTTATTATTATTGTGCAAAATTTTTTAACGTTAACCCGGCAATCCGTTAACTACCGGATAAGGTCATAACGGGTCGTAACACTAAGTTCTGTGAAAATTCCTAGTATTAAATTGTTCATCATTAATATTTTCTATTATAATTTTCCCTTCATTAACCTTCCATGCCTCATTGTGATATATAAATTTTCAGGATCATTATCCATCAGATCTTTCTATTATACCATTTATTCATAAGTTCAACGAGCTTAGAATCTATTGCTTGTATCATGTTATTAAAGTTAGAAAGAGTCTGAAGGAGACACTCTCTTTCAGCTTTATGTTTTAAAAGATTTTGTCTCTAAAAATAATATTAGGCATTATTGAATATATTTTACAAAATATTTATATAATTCATGAGTTTGCTCTCCACTGAAACCCCTTTTTCGGTAGTACCAAAAGCACTTTTGAACATTCACAAGTTTGAAACCTAAACTGAAATACTGAAATTCAGAACTTAAACCGTAACCCAAACCTAAACCAAAAGTCAAACTATGAATACATTTAACTAAAAATCGCTTAATCATTTTCTCAAAAATGTTATCAAAAGATCATTAATCCTGGTTTTTTCTAGCCTATTTTCTAATGATTTTTTCTTATTAATCTTGTTATTAACCGGTTTCTTTTCATTTTGGTTTTCATTATCTGCATTACTATCATTATAATCATTTGTTCTATTTCGCAACATTCATAATCATCTGTATCTCCACAAGTTGCTGGTTAATCTTGGTATTAATATTAGTCACTTCTAAAGCTGAGCCGAGTTTATGCTTAGCTCGAGCTCAACTCGACGTGAATATGCGAATTTGAGCCAGCTTTCATATAAAAAGTGTTGGCTTGAACTCAGCTCGAGTTCAAAAACTTGAGCCAACTCAAAATCTAATATTATTTTTTTATAAAATCACAATTTTGCGGACCGTTGAAAATTATTTGAAGCAATGATAAACTATAATAAATTGCATGACATGCTTGAGTTTTAGAACATTTAAATCATCATAAATGATTTTACGGTAAACTAAAAAATTCCGAAAATTCCAAATGAAAACAATTCTGTGTTTTAATATTCTGTAATATATACATAAGCAGTGTTGGAAATTGAGTGCGCGGGGTTGTGTTACATATTGAATTTAGCCAATCAAATTTGTAGAATTTTAACGTTGATTGGCTAAATTCAATATGATATGTAACACAAACCCGCGCGCTCAATTTCCAACATTGTACATAAGAAAATTGCATTTAAAATTCGTTATACTAAAAATTACTAATCACGTTTATGTTTTTAAAAATTCATAATAACATAATTTAATTATGATTCGTTGAAATGACTATATAAATAAAATTTTAAATGTTTGCTCAGATATTTGTAGAAAATTAAAACGAAATGCAACCGTTTAAAAAATCTTTGTTATTATTGAATTGAGCTAGACTTCCTATTCGTTCGTAATAGTAATACAAATTCTTATACGAATTATTCATTTTATTAGTTTATTCGAATTATTTTATTCGTATATTTATACAGTCATTCATTTATTAATTTTATTAATAGTTTGCAAACTATATAGAAGAGTTTTTTATTTGAAAGTGTATTTAGATTTTACCTTAAGAAAATATTGGCTGAAAATTTTTCAATAAAATAATTTACATTACATATGTAAATAAAATTTCTAATCTTCACCTACTTTTCACTCTCTCTATAATAAACAAATTACATGTAGGGTGGAGACGGTTGAGTGAATTGTATTTGGGTGATGAAAAATGATGACTTTTGATATGCGTTATATATTTTTTGTAGTGAAAATTTGAAAATTATTCTTTATTAGATATATTGGTAGCCATAATTTGTATGCACATTAACCTCTCTATCATTACCTACTTGTAATTGTTTTAGACAATGAATGGCATTGATAAAGACTTGGTTATGCCATGAACTGGCTACCTTTTTTTGAGGAGGGAAATTTAGGAATAACTTCAAAAAATTATTACTTTTTATTTTATATGTTGAGCTTACATATTTAAAATCTCCAAATATATATACTTTAAACTTCCATCTGATTGTGAAATTTAGGCAATGACATTTTGATCAAAAATTTGTTGAGTAATATTTATATAATAAGAGCTGCTACAAAAACATTTAGAGAAATCTTTTATAATTGTGTCATAGCAAACCTTCATCACATCGTCCTTCAGTATCACAACAAAAAAAAAATATTAAAATCATCCAACCTTGCCAAAAAGCCAGAAAATTTTCTTATATATAGAGTCTCTATTTGTAATTCAACCAATCAATTACAAATAATTCAAATAATAACCTTTATCTAAATAGAATGCCAGTGAGAAAGCATTCATCTGGTTATGATGGTACAAACTAATCTTTGTAACTATAAAAGGTACAATTTTTGATGTAACAAGTAGATGAGAAAGTTATGCATGTGGTGGAAGTTATAATATTTTTGGTGATAAAGATACTTCAAAGGTAATTTAATAATAATAATTAAAAATCTTATTATAATTGCAAGGTTGAATGAATTATATCCGTAAATTATTATTTAGGCACTTGGAATGGATTCATTACAACCAGAAGATGTAATTGTAGATTATAATATTTTTGATAATAATACTAAGGTCATGAAAAGATGAAACTTTTTAAGAGATAATCACATTCTTTATTTCTTTGATTTTTGCTTATGGTTGTAGTTGAGCAGCATTAGAGTTCTTGGTGATGCATCAAAAACAAGTTCATAAAAATACAATATAGGTACATGTGTAATATATTTTTTTTTGTCCAACAAAATTGATAAAAATTGCATATTCATGTTATTTTTTTATTATGTGATGGTGGTGGTGACAGATCACTTTTGTTTTTTAAAGAAAAATCTCTGCTTGATTTTTTGGACCCAATGTTTGATGATCTTGTAAGTCATCATTATTTATTATCTTCTTGATTGAATTTCAATTTATGCCGAATATTGTAATCGATCCTAATAGTAAAAAGGAAGGACTTGATTGATATCATTGAATGCCCTCCACCCATTTTTTTTATAATTGTTTTTAATTATGATCAAAATGAATACATACTTGTTTCGAATCTTTCAAATACTTTATCATTAATCAAAATTTCTATAGCTCGTTCTTTTTTGTTGATATAAAAATCCACTATGCCATACCTCTGAAGGAAAAATATATGTACTTGATGATATGATAAACTTGCAAAATTACTTACTCTTATACATAAAAAAAAAAAGTAATCAACTTGAAGTTTAAATTGGTAGGTTAAAATATTTTAAAAAATGGTATAAATAAAATAAATCTAAATTGCCAATAATTCAATAATATTATATTAATTTATTTAAAAGAAAGTTTATTATTATAAAACATAAAATAAATATTTGGAAGTTTAATTCAACTTAATTTTCATGATACACATGCTGTAAATATTAATCATCAATATTCCAATTGATAAAAATGCCAGATCCGTAAAGTCTTTTTTAAAAATTAAAGAGTAAATTAGAATAATCATTAAATTTTTTAAAATAAAAAAAAACATTTAGAAATTTTAAATTTTTCTAACCAATTTATACACATCAACAAAAGAACCAATTGTTTATTAAATGGCCTCCTGTGAACTCCAAATTATCTTTATCTCTATAATAATAAAATAAAAGTTATTAACACTAATACTATGATATATACCACGGATGATTATCACAAAATAAAAAAAACATGACTTATCTTTTCTTTATTGTTTCTTTGTCACGTTGAATATCTTTGTTCCCATCTATTGTATCATATCTATTATATACAATATTCATGATGGTTGTATGTTATTATTATTTGAATATATTAAACGTCCAAGTAATGAATATTAAAACCATGCGGTTGAAAATAATAATAAATCTAACGTATTAAATTTGGGTGTCAGATTTAATAAAAATATCCTTTCACTTCGTTCAAGCGCCTGGGGACAATTCTCCTGGCAATGAGTACTGATATGTCCAAGAAACTTGAAAAAAGGAGGCCTATGCCTAGAATTTTAAGCTCTTTAAATTCTTTGAAGAAAACCTTCATGAGTTACAGGCCCTTCCCGCGAATCGCTAGAATGTCTTTTCCGTGGCTGCAACTTGATGATGGCTGGCAACCACCACCTTTGCGTCATATAAAACTACTTGCAACACTCTATTTCAAAGGCGGTTGAAACACAGGAATGCAACTCTTTTTACATGAACCATGCGGCTTAAGTCATTTCGTCCACAAGGATGGAGTGTTGCCCTTTTTTGATCAAGGATGATTGAATGTTTGTATATTAAAGAGGCAACACTTAGAATGCCATCTTAGATGTCTTCAAAATGATAAGGTATGTTGTCCTGGTAACTCCATAAGGTATACTAAAAAAGATTAATACAGTAAAAGTGAAATAATGTATTAAAAAAAAATTAGCATCTAACATTTAAATGTACATGTTGCAAATACTTGTTATTACTAATACATACAGATGGTTTTTGCAACGAGTGATAGGTTTTGTTGTTCTCTTTGGGTGGATGTTCTCCAGTGATTCCTGTCGTTATTAATGTTAATAGCGCGTAAAAAAGGATCTTTTTTTTTTTCTGTGTATCTCAGTGAAATTATCCTTTTTTTTTTTCTAGATAGTTACACGAATCAGATCAACGAGGCCCATATCATATTTTAATTAACACGCGTTTTGTAAAAATTTAATTGTCATTTTTTATTAGAAACAAATTATGATGTTAATAAACTTATCAAACTTATCATTTTGAAAATAATTAAAGAGACATAAAAAAATATAATAACCCATCCTTTCCATTTTATTAGAAATACCATATTTGTTTTAGGGTCATCTGAACTCTTTGGAATCTATATTATCATCAGAGTCCGTATGAGAATTTATAATGAATTCAGCTTAATATTTGTTTGCGTTAACAATGTTAAATAGCTTACCGTCTCCTATTCTTTTAATGCCATGTACACTTTCAATATTATGCTCCTTTATAATGGATGCAGATGAAACGAAGAAGAGAGCAATAATAAGTAATACTTTTTTAGTACTAAAAGAGTATTAATTTGAATCATGTGATTGTTCGTTTACCTTCTGTTGTGGGTTTTCATAAAATTGAGAATCATCACTCTCTTTGTCGTTATAGTCAACTTCAAGGCCAAGCTATTTATCTAACTCATCCTCATTGTAGTTTTTTATAGTTCTAGTTACTTTGTAAATTTTATTTGGGTTATTTTTATTGGAAATCTAATGACAAGGTAAACTGACAGGAATATTTAGGAGTTGGTGTTTAGGATATATTAATCTTGGCATTTTTTTTAGTTAACGCATTAAAATATCCATCCTGAGAACTAATATTCAAAACGTTTAATTGATAGAAGAAAATATAAATAGTTTGAAAAATCAAGTTTCACGACATTAATGTATAAAGTCACTTTTAATGCATATTATAATTTTATAGATAAATGATAAATAGTAATTAATTTATTAAAAGTAATAACAATTTTTGAATTACTTCAATTCTTTGAAGTTATGTTATAAAAAAAAAAAAACATGGTAAACGTGTAAATTCGTCCTTTAAAAGAATATAATACCCAAGGGAATGTTACCATTCATCTGGAATTTCTAATCCAACTTGAGTTGTAATATAATCCGGAACCACGAGTTCAAATTGATTCGATTTATAATCTATCCATTGCTTTGTCGTTTGTTTTGCAGATAGAAAATTGGGTACAGGTTTACTATTATTAGCCTTTTCATTTCGATTTAAAATTTCTGCCTTTTCAAGTTCTGCCAATTTTTTATTATCAAATCTCCAGTCATAAATCTCTGACACAAGATCCTTAGCAGTTGGACGAGCAGCTGGATCCTTATCTAAACATCTTCGTACCAAAGATTTATAAAACTCTGGTGTGTATTTCCCAATATCTGGTCGGGCACCATCACAGATTTGAAATGCAAGATTTTGGTCATATTCTTGATCATGGAATGGCATTTCACAAGTTGCAATTTCACCCATAATAATACCAAAGCTATATACATCAGATTCTTGTGAATTTGGCGTAAGCCCAACCAACACCTCGGGAGCTATGTATGGCATGATTCCAAATACTCCTCCTCGATCATTTTCACCAAGAGGTCTAGATAATCCCAAATCTGCAATCTTAACTTTCACGTCATCATTACTTTCACCAAAAAGCAACAAGTTCCCACTATGAAAGTCAGTGTGCAATAGTCCCACCATGTGAATTTCTCTAAGACCATACGCTATGTTATATAAAAGATTCGCCCGTTGTTTCCATGTAAGGTTCAAATGATTTTTTTGAAGGTAATCCCGCAAAGATCCGAAGTTTGAGAATTCCATCACCATGAGATACTCTAAAGTAGTAGGGTCTCGAGTAACTCCTTGAATTTGGAGAATATAATTCCTATTTTTTACATGTGTATGATGAACCACCTATGATAGAAAATTTGGTATAATTATATACGGTTGTAAAGAAAACTTTTAACAACAATGCAATATAACAAACTACATCTGATGGTGACTATTCACGCAAAATAACTTACTTCATCCATAAATTCATGTTGATTGCTTGCTAAATTAAAGACACTTTTCAAAGCTACTCTAGAGCTTTTCCCTTCTTGTTCATTAAAATAATTTGCAGAATACACTGATCCACAGCCACCTTTGACAAGAAACTTTATATCGGAGAGTTGGTCGTAGTTTATCACTTTTAATTCAGTTTCTCCAGCAATCATTTCTTCAATAGTATCATACTTTTGCCACCTATTAGCCGGTTCTGACAAACCCCCATCAAGTTCCATGGTGGCATCCAATTCTACCTTTTTCCCAAGTTCTCTGCCAAGATTTGCAAATTCATCCATTGCACCAATTGCACCAAATCCACCAATTGCACCGAATCCAAACATTTTAGCTGAGCTACATTGATATAACAAAAGTTTATTAGAATCATTGTATGCAATTAACTATAAAACATCACAATTTAAAAATTCTGGAAAAAACGAGTTGTATAAAATTGACATTACTTGTAATTTTCCAAATTTGATTTATATTTTTAATCTTCTAACGAACGTCGGATTAAACGTCCTTTTATTTGCAATAGTAATAACAGATATAGTAACTTATTTTGTACGTAAAAAAAGAGTAAATAATAGTACAAAATGGATAATACACAATCCTTTTATTTACAAAAATGAATAAGTGTAACCAACTTGCTAATGACTTTCAAGTTTGGAAAACAAAAATGGATTATTTTTATATTATAAGTAAGTTAGTAATGAATTATCTTTATTTAACTTACTTTTAATTCATCAGACACATTGCAAGTCCTTGATTTATTATGTATCACACCGTTTTTTATTTAAATGCAAATATCACTTCCGCAGCCAAAAAAAGGTAAATCGTAAGGGAATATACGAATGCCATTTCCATTGCTTATACTAAAGACAAAGCTTTCTGTCATATATTTATATGCATCAAATTTATTATATTACTCCAATTAAGTGGAATACATTCTACTAATTGAACGGAATATTGTATTTTGGCAAACTACATGAATTTTACTGATATTATCACGTTTTTTATGAATATAAATGAATGTACGATGAACTTTTTTGATCGATCAAACTTGCAAAAGCATAGTAATCTTTTTATTAATTTCTTGAAATTGTCTTTGTTCCACTTTGAAACATTTTCTTTTAAATTTGAATTTGTCCAATTCCTCATTGAATACATCTTTTTCTAAATAGATAGAAGCATTGATTTTCCAATATATTTGTAATCATTTAAATTTTAAGAATAATTTTTCAAAGTGATTGATATCTTGATGAAAATTGATAAATATTTTAAATTTTGTTGGGCCCATCCTTTATTTTCCGCTATCAAATTGTTTGGTATTATAATAAACAATCCAATAATTCACCCCAAGTTTGTCAGGATTTAGATTATTTAAAGATACATTTATAACGGAATTATTAAACAAAAAATTTCATTAAATTATGCAAATTAATTGTTAAATTAAACCGATCGTACATTAAGCTTCAAATATATTAATATTGGGAAGTAATAATTTGATAAGTACGAAAACCTAGATTTAAAAAGATTTTAACGCTCCAACTTTAATCATAAAATAATAAATTAGTTAGGTGTAAACATTTTTGTTGGAATGTTATTTAATAGACATTTTGGATAAAAATTTTCATTTATAGTAAACCAAATGTTTAAAATTTATATTCTAATTTTCAAACAGTAATCTTTATTATGTTTATTTATATATAAATAAAATTAAATACAAGGAGATATGATAAAAAGCCATCTAAACTAAAGAGATTATATATATAACAATTCAATTGATTTATTTGGCTACAAAAATCTAATGTTTTAAATTAAAAACTTGGGCGAAACAATGTTATTAATATTTTTGAAAATAGCATTCTTTATTTTATCTTTATCACCAATTTTCCTCTTGATGAGTTCTTTTCTTATACTTGTGGATAATTTTTACGCTTCTTGATCGCCATTTCCACATTAAAAAAACAAAGAATATTTTCTCTATTTTTATTATAATAACATGTTCCATATTATTATTAAAAATGCAATAAGTTTGCAATCCTGCCGTCCCTAAAAATGCTAGTGAAGCCCCGTCCGTACTGTATGTGCAAGGAAACAAATAAGAACTAGAAACATGTACGAACGGAACTTAGCATTTTTAGAGTCGGCAGGATTGGAAGCTTGCTCCATTTGTAATTCCCTGAATTGTTGTTGAATCATTCAAAATCATTATTGAGTCGTTTTAATATTTGAATGATTGGTGTTTAAATGGATGGTTAACTTATGTTTTATGTTTTTAAAGTAGGTGATGAAGTGTGATAGGTTTGTATATAATAATAATAATAATTATTATTATTATTATTATTTAATTTTGATTTGCGAGTGTTTGGTGATGATGTTATAGCGGTAACATGTTCGTGTACATAAAAAAAAAGATTTATGTAATATTTTTTTTTTTTTAATTATAAAAAAAAAAAAATTTGAATATAAAAAAATATTCAGAAAGTGTATTTATATCCGTGTAATTATGCGCAGTAATTGTGTTACACTGGAAATTATCCAATCAATTTTGAATTTCATTTATCAATTTATCTATGTAATATGTTTTACCAACTTTAATATTATAGTTTATCAATTTATCTATCACTATGGGTATATGTTTTTGCCGATTTTAATATGTATATAAATGTATAAATATATTGATGATTAATTTGAATGAGAATTTATTATTATTAATACTGACTTTATTTCTAACAATCTCCGGGATGGGTTGATATATTCACTCCTTGCAAATAAAGTTACGAGAATATAATTGGAGTGATTTTGAAATCAACACTAGTACAATATAAACAATACTAATACTAATATTTATCAAGTTCACGAAATGCATATTTATTTACTGCACGAGAACAATATTGACGAAGAATTGAGATTGGCGATCCATGTAGTATCGCAATCATGCAGATCAGATAACAATTTTAAAGAATAAAAAATCACGTAATCATTAAAAAGTGATCTCGGAGGAGGTTGTAGATAGCCGTGATAGATGTCGATATTTTCAAAAACTAAAAAAATTTAGTTGCCATAAACAAATGATTAACAGCAGATAGTTCATTAGTAATTTTAATTATGGACATGGTTTAACCTTTTTCAGAAAATTATGAACTCGAAAAAAATTGATTTAGACAAGGAGCTAAATTTATTCCTTGGAATTTATTTAATACCATGTATGATCAAGTGTATTTCTAATTTTTTTTATTATAATAGATTATATACAACAATTCAATTGATTTTTTTTTAAAGTAACAAAAATCTAATGCTTTAAATAAAAAACTCGGGAGAAACAATGTTATTTTTTATTATTAATTTCCCTCTTGATGAGTACACGCCTCTTGATCACCATCTCCATATTGATAAAAGAATCTTCTTATTAATTTTCAGCAATGTTGGTTTATTTATAAATAACATGTTCCATATTTATTATTAAAAATGCACCAGAGTTTCTATCCTCGTATTCTCAAAGCGTCAATTACTTATCCTAGTTCCGTCCAGATTGAATATAAAAGGAATCAAATCTTGCAACAATTACGATTCAAACATGGACGGAACTTTGGCGCTTTGAGAATACCTGGATAGGAAGCCTGCTACATTTGTAATTCCCTGAATTGTTGAATCATTCAAAATTATTTTGAGTAAATTGAACATTTGAATGGCTGGTGTTTTAAATGGATATTTAACTTATTATTATGATTTATAAGTTTTAAGTTTATTTGAAGTAGATGTGTGTAATAGGTTTATATATAATAATAATCATTATTATTATTAATTTTGAGGAAAAAATGACTTGCTAGTTATTTTGGTGGTAATATTTTGTTTTTTAATTAAGAAAAAAAAACTACAAAAAAAAAAATATCCAGAAATTATATCGGCAAGCAGTGATTGTGTTACGTTGAAAATTATCCAGTCAAATTTGAATTTCATTCATCAATCTATCTATGTGTATATTGCTTTGACAAAAAATGGGATGGAAATATTTACAAAGAATATACTGACGTAGGTAATAAATAGTAAAGCAATTAATCTTAAATTAAAAATATGTCCACAATTCTAGTCGACGCACTGGAATTTTCCCTCTTTAAGCATAACTATTATCCTAAATGCGCCTCTAGCGATCTCCGGGATAGGCAAGCGTTTAAATAAAATTACGAGAGTATAATTGGGTGATTTTGAAGTACAATATAATCCTAATATTTCCCAAGTTCCCGAAATACATATTCATTTATTGCATCGCCATCACGCAGATCAGATAAAACATTTTCAAAAAGAATAAAAAAATCACGTAATCATTAAAAAGTGATCTCGGAGGAGATTGTAGATAGGCAAAAATCAAATGTTCATTATAATTTTAATTATGGACTTGGGAAGAAAATCCCCAACTCCAACGGTTTAACATTTTTAGAAGGTTACAGAACTTGAAAAAATGATTTAGACAAAGAGCTAAACTTATTTATAGTATCATGTATGATCAAGTGTATTTCTAATTTTTATTATTATATACAACAATTCAATTGATTTTTTAGAGTAACAAAAATCTAATGTTTTAAATAAAAAACTCGGGAGAAACAATGTTATTATTCTTTTACATTATTTTATTTATTTTATTATTAATTTTCCTCTTGATGAGTACGCGCCTCTTGATCACCATCTTCATATTAACAAAAGAATTTTTTCTTTATCAATGTTGTGGTTTATCGTAATGACATGTTCCATATTATTATTAAAAATGCATTAGGGTTGCAATCCTGCTGTCTCTAAAAATATTCAAAATCCTGCAAGCTCTAAAAATGATGATTATTACAATTCTGCTTGAAAAATCCCGTCCAGATTGAATGCAAAAGGAATCAAATCTTTCAACAATTACGATTCAAACATGGACGGGTCCTAAACATTTTTAGAGCCAGCAGGATTTCAAGCCTAATATATTTGTAATTCCCTGAATTGTTGAATCATTCAAAACTATTTTGAGTCGATTGAATATTTGAATGACTGGTGTCTTAAATGATAAGTTTTAAGTTTATTTGAAGTAGGTGAGCGTGATAGGTTTGTGTATAATAATAATTATTAATATTATTATTAATTTTGAAGAAAAAATGACATGCGAGTTATTTTGGTGGTGTTATAGTGGTAACATTTTTATGTTTTTTAATTAAGAAAAAAAAACTACAAAAAAAGATATCCAGAAAGTATTTATATCGGCAAGCAGTGATTGTGTTACAAATTTGAATTTCATTTATCAATCTATCTGTGTATATGTTTTGACAACTTTAAATATTATGGTTTATCAATCTATGTATCTATCACTATGGGTATACGTTTGCCAATTTTAATATGTATATAAATATATAAATGAAAAATGGGATACAAAGAAATATACTGACTTTATTTCTCCGTAGGTAATAATAGCAAAGCAATTAATCTTAAAATTAAAAATATGTCTACAATTCTAGTCTTTGAGGCATAACTATTATCCTAAAAGCACCTCTAGCGATCTCCGGGTTTAAATAAAATCACGAGAATATAATTGAGTTTTGAAATCAATACTAGTACCAATATAAACAATACTAATCCTAATATTTCCCAAGTCTCGAAATACATATTTATTTATTACATCGCCATCATGCAGATCAGATAAAACATTTAAAAAGAATAAAAAAAATCACGTTATCATCAAAAAGTGATCTCAGAGGAGGTTGTAGATAATTGTCGATATTTTTCAAACATTAAATTATATACTAAAAAAATTAATAAAAGATAGTTCATTAATAATTTTAATTACGGACTTGGGAAGAAAATCTCCAACTCCAACGGTTTAACATTTTTAGAAAGTTATGGCATTTGAAAAAAATGATTTAGACAAAGAGCTAAATTTATTCCTTAAAATTTATTTAGTATCAAGTGTATTTCTAATTTTTATTATTATAATAGATTATATACAACAATTCAATTGATTTTTTAAAGTAACAAAAATCTAATGTTTTAAATAAAAAACTCGGGAGAAACAATGTTATTTTTTATTATTAATCTTCCTCTTGATGAGTACGCGCCTCTTGATCACCATCTCCATATTGACAAAAGAATCTTCTCCTTATTAATTTTCAGCAATGTTGGTTTATTTATAAATAACATGTTCCATATTATTATTAAAAATGCACCAGAGTTTATATCCCGCAGTTTCTAAAAACGAAAAAATCGACAATTACTTATCCTAGTTCCGTCCAGATTGAATGCAAAAGGAATCAAATCTTTCAACAATCACGATTCAAACATGGACGGAACTTTGGCGCTTTGAGAAACCGCAGGATTGAAAGCCTGCTACATTCGTAATTCCCTGAATTGTTGAATTATTCAAAATTATTTTGAGTCAATTGAACATTTGAATGACTGACGTTTTAAATGGATAGTCAAACTTATCATTATGATTTATAAGTTTTAAGTTTATTTGAAGTAGGTGGGCGTGATAGGTTTTGTATATAATAATAATTATTAATATTATTATTAATTTTGAAGAAAAAATGACATGCGAGTTATTTTGGTGGTGTTATAGTGGTAACATTTTTATGTTTTTTAATTAAGAAAAAAAAACTACAAAAAAAGATATCCAGAAAGTATTTATATCGGCAAGCAGTGATTGTGTTACAAATTTGAATTTCATTTATCAATCTATCTGTGTATATGTTTTGACAACTTTAAATATTATGGTTTATCAATCTATGTATCTATCACTATGGGTATACGTTTTGCCAATTTTAATATGTATATAAATATATAAATGAAAAATGGGATACAAAGAAATATACTGACTTTATTTCTCCATAGGTAATAAATAGTAAAGCAATTAATAAAAACCGATCCTTAAAATTAAAAATATATCCACAATTCTAGTCGACGCACTGGAATTTCCCCCTTTAAGCATAACTATTATCCTAAACGCACCTCTAGCGATCTCCGGGATGGGCAAACGTTTAAAATTTACTCCTTGCAAATAAAATTACGAGAATATAATTGGGTGATTTTGAAATCAATACTAGTACTAGTACAATATAAACAATACTAATCCTAATATTTCCCAAGTTCCCGAAATACATATTTATTTATTGCATCGCCATCATACACAGATCAGATAAAAGAATAAAAAAAATCACGTAATCATCAAAAAGTGATCTCGGAGGAGGTTATAGATAATTGTCGATATTTTTCAAACATTAATTATATACTAAAAAAATTAATAAAAGATAGTTCATTAATAATTTTAATTATGGACTTGGGAAGAAAATCTCCAACTCCAACGGTTTAACATTTTTAGAAGGTTACGGCACTTGAAAAAAATGATTTAGACAAAGAGCTAAATTTATCCCATAAAATTTATTTAGTATCAAGTGTATTTCTGATTTTTATTATTATAATAGATTATATTATATACAACAATTCAATTGATTTTTTAAAGTAACAAAAATCTAATGTTTTAAATAAAAAAAACTCGCGAGAAACAATGTTATTTTTTATTATTAATTTTCCTCTTGATGAGTACGCGCCTCTTGATCACAATCTTCATATTAACAAAAGAATCTTTTCTTTATCAATGTTGTGGTTTATTATAATGTCATGTTCCATATTGTTATTAAAAATGCATTAGGGTTTCAATCCTGCATTCTCTAACACAATCAATCCTGCATGCTCGAAACGTCGATTTGATCAAATGACCAAGACTTATGTAGGGAACTAGTTCCGTCCAGTTTGAATGCAAAAGGAATCAAATCTTGCAACAATTACAATTCAAACATGGACGAAACTTTGACATTTCAGAGAATGCAGCATTGAAAGCCTACTACATTTGTAATTACTTGAATTGTTGAAACATTCAATTCAAATCTTCATTACTACGTTTTCAATGACTGATGTTTAAATGGATAGTTGATTTATGGATAAGTTTAAATTTTTTAGAGTAGGTAGGTGGTGATATGTTTGTGTATAATATAACAATAATAATAATAATAATAGAATTTATTATTATGATTATTAAAATTTTTTTTTTTGATTTCAAAAAAAAAAGACTTGCGTGTATTTGAGATGATGTTATGTTTTCATATATAAAAAAATTATTAAAAAATGACTACGAAAAAAATATTAATGAATGGTATTTATATCTGTATGTTATGCAAGTACATCTTTAAATTTCGTTTATCAATCTATGCGCCAATTTTGATAATCTATCTATGTAAGGCCTGCATGGATAACAATAATTGAATTCATTATCCAACATATATCTGCATGATATCAAAATTTTATGAATGTACCCATATTAATATTTGCAATTAAAAGAAATAAAAATTACTGTTGAGAGCACGTAAATCACGAATACTATATACTATTACTATCAACTATTTCTGACCAGGTTTTGTTTATTGCACTGAGATCCTTTCACCGGGTGTACTGGAAACAGGAATTGATAAAAAATATGAACATAATATTAATGGCTTTGAGAAATGACCTTGATGAATTCTCCGCCATTCTAAAATGGTTAAATTCAATTTCTTTTATTACTGACTAAAATCCGTTAAACCAACATTAAAAAAAATTTTTTTTGATAGGTCTTACATAAACTTTATCATTATTTTGAAGTAATTAATCTTTTCAGGTTGCACGTTTATTCAAACCTGCACCCATACTAACGCTGTCATTAATACTAATGCTAATACCCGTATTCAAACCCGTATCAAAATCTTACCTAATAAAAATATACTACAGACGTCCAAACCAATATCGCAATCCGGATATGACTCGGATAAAGATTGCAGGACCCGGCCTGTTACAGGCCTTTAAATTTATTTGTCAATTAATATCAATACAGTCAGAACTCGTTAAACCAATATCAATATTTTCACAAAAAAAAT
The DNA here is from genome assembly GCA_910592215.1 of Entrophospora candida. Lineage (NCBI taxonomy): Eukaryota > Fungi > Glomeromycota > Glomeromycetes > Entrophosporales > Entrophosporaceae > Entrophospora > Entrophospora candida. The sequence goes on from CAJVPN010000751.1 coordinate 19,032, forward strand.
CCTTGGTTTAAAAACCTTAACAAAATCAACTTACAGAGATGAGTTTTAATGGGTATATAATAAAAAAAACGGGATGGGCGGGCGTTTAAAATTAATTTAGTCCTTGTTAATAAGTTACCTTTTAGAAAGGATGATTTTAATCGGATGATTTTGAAATCAGTGGAATATTATAATAAATACTAATAATACTAATACTATAATAAAATGAAGAATTGAGATTGGTGATTTCATGTAATATCGCGACTGTAGTATAAAAAATAATAATAATCGTAATAGAGTTCATAATGGAAATTAGATAACAATCGTAAGCGTTCCAAAAATATGTAATTAGTATTTTTATTGCCTTCCCAAAGAATAACGTATACTTTAATTTTTACAGTTGTTATAAAAAAAAAACCACGTAATCATTAAAAGCAAAAACACAAATTAATATTATACTAACAATATACATTAAAACTATTATTCAAATTAATACGTCAGTTTTATTTGTTAGTCGGCATAAACAAATGAATAATAAATGATAGTTCAACACATTAAAGCTCACTTTATTAATTTTAATTATGGTCTTGGTTTGAGAATCTTCGACTGTTTAACATTTTCAGAAGATATGAACTTAAAAAAAGTGGTTTGGAGAAGATGATGAAGAGCTACATGCATCATTACAACGGATAATACATTCTGATGACAACAAGGAAGATTAAAATTTTATTTAAAAGTCATCAAAATACATCTTACCAATATTTAAATAAAAATCATTTTATAAGTATGATCGAACGTATTTCTAATTTTATAATCTAAACTAAAGAGTTTATATAACACAATTTGAATTAATTTCTTAAGCTACAAAAATCTAATTTTTAAATTAAAAACTTGGGAGAAACAATGTTATTGATATTTTTTAAAAATAGCATTCTTTTACTATTAAACTTCCTCTTGATGAGTTCTTTTCTTATATTCGTGGATACTCACGCCTCTTGATTACCATCTCCACATTAAGCAAAGAATCTTTTCTTTATTAAATTTTCAGTAACATGTTCCATATTATTAAAAATGCAATAAGTTTGCGCTTCTGCAACCGCCGAAAATATTAGCATGTTAGTTCCGTCAATGTTGAATGCAAAGGAATCAAATCTTGCAACAATTGCGGACAACTATGGACGGAACTTAATATTTACGGAGGTTGCAGAAATGGAAACCTGCTCCATTTGTAATTCCCCGAATTGTTGAATTGTCCGTTATTATTATGTTATTTGAACATTTCAATGACTGGCATTATTAACCGTTTAAATGGATAGTTACTTATGATTTATAAGTAGGTAGGTGATAAGTAGGTTTGTATATAATAATAACAATAATGCTAAATAATAACAGAATTTATTATTATTAAAAAAATTTGATAATGTTATAGTGGTAGCATGTTCGCATATATAAAAAAGATGTTAAAAACGAAAAAAATATTAATGAATGGTATTTATACATGTATATTATGCAAGCAGTGATTGTGTTACATCTTGTAAATTGCCCAATCATTTTTAAATTTCGTTTATCAATCTTGATATCAATCTATGTATACCCAAACCTGTCCTAAAACTGGAATATACCCGTATCTTTATTTAAATAATTAAGAATTACTATCAACTGTTTCTGGCCAGGTTTCATTTATTGCTAAATCAGCCGCACTGAACTGGGTGTACTGGAAACAGGAATTGATAAAAAATATGAACATAATAATAAAAATATACTCCGCAATCCCAGACATGGTCTGGTTAAGCCTGCTAAAATTTTACCTTAAGTAAATAATATACTGTATATATATATATATATTATTTATATGAAATTATCAAAATCAATTATTTTATCAAAAATCTAAATAAGAATTATTTAATATCATGGATACTATTTTACCAAGTCTATTCCTTTTCTTTGTAAATGCATTTCCAGCTGATGAAAACAACCTCTCCTATGGTACTGAGCTTACTAGTATTGCTAAGTAAATGCTTGCTTGCACAGGAATGTAAAATAATATTATCCAAACTATTAGATGGAATAGTAGTCATATTAGAAATCTCTATGTCGTTTTTTGATCATTCAAAAAATTATCAGTATTTGTCCATTAAAAATCATTTTCATTGTCATCAAAAGACTCGCCATAATTATTGCAACCTCGTTCACTATTATTATCATTATTACCACTAATGTTATTATAATTTACTAATGGTTCATCTTTAATACCATTATTATTATCTCCTATTCCGCTACGAGCATTATGTTTTTTTTAGACAGCTAGTTTTACAAAAAGTAAATCAGCAGACTGACATCACTAGTTTGCAATAAACTTACAATGTGAAAATCAAATCCTGTGTTCTCTATACACATGTTACAATCTCTGTCACAATCGTTCCTCTGCACTCTCTTTACTTTTTTCATTGAATAAAACAATTAACCCGCGACAAAAACTTTAAGTTTAATATTAATAGAATTTACGATTTTACATATTTGATATATACGTGATATATACATTAATAGAACTAATTACCATATTTAACAGTTTTACGTTGTTGAACAACAGCAAACCATATTATCCTAAGAAAAGAAACAACTTTAGATGGCTTTGTCATTACAGTCAGGGATATTTCCATATCGGGATTCGATTCCAGAATAGTCTGCAGATCAATTCATTAACAGTAAGATACAACGGAATTCAATTGGTGCAATGGAAATTGTCTATCTTAGGGAAAAACTATATTTCAAGAATGATCATCAATAAATAAAAAAAATCAAATATATTAAAATTTCTACAAAAAAGGATTTTGCTGTTTCACGAAAGTAAAAGCGTTGTATAAAGAA
>CAJVPN010000752.1:0-21828 GCA_910592215.1 Entrophospora candida
TCAATTAATTGAGCTTTCTTTTTAATATTTATAAAAAATTAAAATAATGAAATAATACCGCAAACTACCTTGACAATGCCAAGTTAATAAAATTGTTTGATTATTTATTTCATTAATGAAAATTTGTATTTAAATAAATTTTTATATATTAAATAGATTATAGAATGAGTTGAAGATATATATCAATAACACCAATATAATACATTATAATAACAATAATAATGATAATAATAATAACATCACGAAGTTGATCCAACATTCGCCCTAAATTTATTAAGTATGGTTATTCAATAAATACTTAAATTTTATATTAATCAAGTACTTAATATTTTATAAGTATTTATTTGTATTTAAAATATTTATTTATTTATTACTTAACGTAATATACTTTAAACATCAAATTTAAATACTTTTATAAATATTTTTTAAAAAAATACTTTCGAAATATTTTAATTTAATATTTATTAATTAAGCATTTAAATTTACTATTTTAGTAGTATTTACAAAGTAAATTTCCGGTTAAATTTTGGTATATTTATACATAATAATAATAATAACATATTAAGATATGATGGTGTTGCACGGAAAAATCAGATTTTTTTCGAAAATCAACACGTCATAATAATAAAGAGAAATAATTTATTTTTTTTTACATAATTAAAGACAATAAAAAATACATAAATATGTTCTCTGAGGTTTATTTTATTTGTATACACAAAAAAATTTTATCTTACAAGGCAAAAGTATAGTAACCTTTTTTTACAAAAGGTTACTGGTTAGTCCCGTTGTACTCAATGATTCATAGCAACTTATTTAAGTTTATTTTTTTTTATTAAATACAAGCTGGTTGGTAACTAGATACTTGTAAACTAAGTTAATATATAAAAAATATAATAAGAGTGGTTGATTTTTTTATGCATTTTTTCCTGTATTTTTTTTGTCAATATGACAAAATTTTTCATAATAAAGGAAACAAAAAAATAAATTGCAATCAAATAAATGGAAAATTTAAAAAACATAATCTTAATCATTAAAACTGGAATTTTGTTCAATGAAATTATTAAAGCGCTTGCTATATAAAGTGGCCTTATATTTTTCGTAATCAGATGAACTTCTGTCCAAATCATTGACGATGTTGCTGAGCACATTGTGATGAATATTAAGAAAATCATTTTCTGTAGTTTGAAGGTGGAATTCAGCTGAAAATAATAAGAATTGATGGCGAGTCACGTTTCTGAATGGAATATGTATATTGTTGCGATCAATAGTCGAGGAGAGGTAATTGTAGGCGTTCAATGTTTTTTCTTCTGTTAGTGGATAGATCCTTTGTTTCAACCATTGCCCCAGTTGCCTTATATTGTTGTTATTGTTATTATTGTTGTTATTATTGTTGTTATTATTGTTGTTGCTGTTTCTATTGTTGCTGTTGCCGTTGCCGTCGTTGCCGTTGTAGTTGTTGTTGCCGCCGTCATTAATGTTGTCATTTTGTAAATGATTAATTATTTCGTGATGATTATAACTAGTTAGCGCCATCTTTATTTTTGATTTTTTTTAAATTAAAAAAAATAATCAAAGCATGAAAACTTAAACTTATATACAGCATGACAATTATAAATACGGACATTTCCGCTGCGTACTATCATTCGGAGTGTAAAAATTGTTGCAAAACATACACGACAATATTAGTAATTCTAGGATTTAAATGAACTTGCTCCTCTTATTATTATCATTATGCAACCGCAGTCATTACGCGACAATTTGCTTTATTTGATTGTGAAAAAATGGACTAATAAAACTTTCCTCACTTCGCCATACCTGCATCAGGAAATTTTTTCCGCCGTAATATTAAATCCATAAATTTTAATGTGTAGTATTTGTATAAAAAAAAATTATGCCTCGATGTAATAATTGCGTGATTTTTGCATAATATTATGAGGCCCGCCGTAAACTTACGTAAATAGTGTAATAATTATGTAAATCCACGTCAGAAAAAATTTTCTGCTATGCGTGTTTCATAAGACATAGAAAAAAGCAATTCTTTAATTTTGTCTGGAATATGACTTTATCCAAAATTTCATATGATCTTTTTTAAAAAAATTGCTACTATGACCCCACAACTATCTATTTGAATATATGTCTCTCTCAACCCCTATCACGTATATATAATTCGGGAGTCTTGACCCGATGCTAAAAATTTTAAAGTGAAATCCTTAACCTTTTGAGAAAGAGAAAAATTTTCGATAATATATACTCATATAAATTTATTTTTTATAATAATAAATGATGAAAGAGCAGGTATAATTATAATTAGAAAACGATTGTTTAAAGTAGGTAATATATAGTTGTACATTTCTTTTACTGATTACATATAAACAAATACTATATAATTATATAAAATCATTATAGTGTTGTTCAACTAACAGCCTCTAAATATTTTTCGATTGTTTATACGATTCATCATATACACCAGACGCCATTTTTACAATTTATTGATTGAAGAAATGACATTCGGCTGATACCGTAAAAACGATTGATTGAATAATCACGACTTGCTTGGTAATAAATTGTCTTTTTGGAGCAAATATTCCGAAAAGTAACACAAAGGAAATTACCAGCGAGATCTAGAAATCACGGGAATGAGTATTTAATATTAAAAACGGAATTTATTAATATTAAGTGTAACGTGATAATTTTAGCTAATCTCAAATAACATTGAATATCATGATTATAATTCAATTTTTAGATGACAATCGACAAAATATACTTTATTTTAGGATTTCTATTTTGTAATATTTTTTAAATAAGAAAAGTTAAAATTGAATAATAATAATAACTAATTTAATGGTCGCGAGCTATTCCTTCTGAGTGCACACCACCAAATCGTTTAACTATAAATCCGTTTTTTTTTGTTTTTGAAAAATATAAAACCGCAGAACTACATGGATATTATTATAACAGACATTACGCAGAATATTAATATAGTGTTTTTTAATGCGCAGAATTTGTTTTAGAACGGACGGAATTATTGTTTCGTCACCACAGAAAATCATTGTCTCTGCACTAGAAAGTCCGAAATTTTGTTCTATAAACCTTTAAAGTCAGGTGATCATTTGATAGTACAAATCTAGAAATTAGATATAAAATTCAGAATTCCCAACAACAATTGAAATTCGGATGTTTTTTTTTTTAACAAAAATAATGAAATCAAATTTTGAATTGGAAAGAGAGGTGGAATATATGACGAAGAAGATGATAATGATGAAAATAATGAAAGTTCTGAAGAAAACATTGGTGGTGATGAATTTGAAATCATAATCGATAAACAACCAATAAACCCAACTTTCATCAAAAATGTGCTGTAATGTGTTATAATGAATTCAGATGGTCTAACTTATGCATGCGAAAGAAAAAGTTCCAAAAGATTGCAGCAGACATCAGATTGTTGGGAGATAAATTCCGCTTATATAAAAGAAACATGAATTTTAGTAGGTTCGTTAGGTGTATGTGATGTACATTCCTACTTGGACAGGGACAATTATTTTCTGCGGTGATATTGGTACAGTCCAAAAAGTTTTCGAGTCAAAATTTTTAAACCCGAAACCGGCACGAATGAACCAATCCAAAAACTTTCGGATTAGCCCGGCCCGTTTCGGAGCTTTAGTGTGGTCTATTAGTGTAACCTTTAGCATTTTATTAATGGCGATGGGACCAGTCAATTTGCCAACCCTAGTATAAAGAAGACTGTAAATAAAATAGATGACATTATGAAACTTATTCTTGAGGACAAAAACTTAACATTATTTAGTGTATTTTTAATTTGGCTAGATTTTAATAATAATAATAATAATAATATAATGTTTAATGTAATAATAGGAAATTCATTAGATAATATAAAACTAAACGGTTCAGTTCAAACTAAAGAATTTCGGTTTGATTTCGTTTTCTAAAAAGTCAAACTGAAAAATTTCGGTTCGGTTCAGTTCGGTCTTTGAACCAAACCGAAACTTAACTAGGCTAAAAACTACTAATTTCTCACTCTCTCTGTAATGGACTGAAAATTTTACAATTATACGTATAACAGATATTTTTTCCCAAGCTAAATGGTCAATTATAGAGAGTGAACTATAAATAGAAAAAAAATTAATATAATAAATGCTTTCTAAATGTCAAATTAACAAGTTTTAAAATTTTTAGAATGAATTGCTTTGAACTTTCATGAAAGCAAAATTTTGGAAAGTGTGGTGGAAGTAAATGCATGTCTGAACAAGTAAAACAACTTTTAAAAGCCTTTTTTTTTTTGTCAAGAAATTTAGATAAGAAGAAATAGATTCACTGCTGGAACAATGCTTGCAAATCTTAAACAAAGAGAAGAGGCAGGTGAGCACCAATATTATGTTCTTATTATTTATCAATTCCTACCTCTAGTGCACCCAATGAAAAGGAGTTCAATGCAGCTTGTTTAAATGTAATCCGATCAAATTTAAATCCGGCTGTATCTATGTCAATTTTTAACACTGGAGGCTATGTTAGTGGCACAGATTTTTGAGTATTAATCACATGATTGGCCAAAATTAATGTCTTACTAAAAAATGTTTCTTCTAAAGAGAAGAATGTCTTGACAGATATTTTATAAATCGTCAACTAGAACTTGAGATAAAGGCCATGTAACAAGGCAAAAAATGAATTTTTTTTACCCATAATTAATGTTACAAAAGTTATAAATTCTTATGCCAGGATGAAAAAATATTACACAGGATGTTTGTTACCTAGATTATGATAATCCAGTGTCATCCTCGTCCACTGGATTTACAATAAACTTTTGATTGGTTTTTGTAAATCGCTTTCTAACAGAAAAAACTACCAATCAACCTTCGAAATTCGTGTTAATATGACCAGGCGCGGTCACATAGTAATAGAATAAGAATTTTCCCGGTCCTTTATTATAAACCTTTATTTTAATCACGAGTTTAAAAGTAGGAGAATATAAATAAAGTTGGCAAATGTCAATCTCAATTCACCATAAGTTTATATTAACTATTAAGAAATTATATGTATGAATATACATGAAGTTTGAAGCTAATGGAGTAATGCTCTATTCACAAGAGGCGTGTATAATTATTTTCCCAAGGAGAATCAATTGATTAGCAAACTTTAATGAAGCGCCAATCCAACAAGTTTACTTGCTTGACGAGAAATAATAATAAAATGGTTTCATTTTTTGTACGATGCATTTGCATTAAATGATTTTCCTATGGAAATCTAATCCCTTCAACAATTTAACATTTATAGCCAGATGCTGTTTACACCTTAAATTTATATAATCAAGCAAATAAAGTTACAAATTGATTATACGAAGTTCCCAATTAAAAAATTGTATGCTTTATTGAAAAAATTTTTTTTATGATTTTTTTTTATGTACATTTTTTTACATTTTAAATTTTATATATATATATAAATTTTTTTTTTATATTTTGTAATATATTTTTTTTTAAAAAAAAAAAAATGAAATTAAAATTGTATTATAATAATAAAAAAAAATAAAATAAAAACAATATTATATATTGCTTTAATATATACATACAATTAATAAATAAAAAAAAGTAAAAATAATAAAAAAAAAGTTGGAAATAATTTTTTTGTTTATACAGTATCTAACTATAAAAAGTGTATATATGTATATTATTTATAGATTTTTTATATTTTTTTACAAGAAAAATTTGTTTTTTTTTGGAGTAAAAAGAAAAGAAAATGATAAAATTTTAGGATGCTAAGAATATATTTTTATTTATATTTAAAAAAAAAGAAAGTATTATCTAAAAAAAAAAAAAAATTTTTAATTTATTATTAACGATGTTTAATTATAATTTTCAAGAATATAAATTTAATGATTATTTACCTAATATAATATTATTAGTATCATAATTCACAAGGAATTTAGACAGTTCCAATAACTTCGCGTTGTTGATTGGATTGTTTATTAGGTTGTTGATGTGGTTGTGGTTGTGGTTGATGGTTCGTTTCTTTGTTAACATCATCATCTAAGTTTATATTTGATAATTTTTGTTCGATGATAGAGGCGTCAATATTATTATTATTGATTTTATTATTAACAATAATCTCATTGTTGCCGAGTTCATTGACCACAATTTCTATTTCGTCATCGTAATAGTAGACACCGTCTTGATAATCTTGATCATCAATATATTCGTCCCAATTATCCGTCGTGTAAGAGTATTTATCAATTCCTTTAATTATTATTATTATTATATAAATAGTAATAATAATGGTAGTAATAATAATAATAAGTAATAAAAAAAAATTAAATAATTAAAAATCTATTAATTCAAAAATGATTAAACAAAAATAAATAATAAATAAATAAATAAATAATAAATAATAATAAAATATAAAATAAAATAATAATTTCAAAATCTTTGTTCTGTCAAAAAAAAAATGTATAGATTTTATATTTTATTATTAATTATTATTTATTTACGATAAGATAATTTTAAGTTTATTGAACATACCACGACCAGTATGAACATCCTCTAAAAATTTATGCAACATTGGCCATGCTTGAGGTTTCTTTTCATCAGTAATTTTTTGAATCTTTGATATAACAGTATCCCAAGGTAAATTTTGACGATTGTTTAATTGAAGTGTCTCAAGGATCTCAATATATAATTCATCATCACCAATAAGTGAATATGCTGTAGAAAGAACATCATCAGATAATCCTTTTTATTTTTGGAATAAAAAATTAAAAAATTAAGCAAGTTTGTTATATATATATATAAATAAACAAACACACAACCAAATTGATTACATGTGCCACACAAATATTCTAAATGTTTTTTTTACCTAGTTCATCACTTGCTTTCTGATCAGCAAAAACTTTTTCCATACGTTTCTTTGTAACTAAATCACACTCCTCGTTCAAAAATCTTTGTAAACCACCCCAAACTTGTTGATGACTAGCAGAAGCATTATCAAATTGCATAGCTCTCAAATACCCATCCATTAATCGTTTATCATGCTTAAGGGCAACTTCCACTTTTTCCAACATGTCCAAAGCATCACAAATTCTCATAAAAGTACTTTCAAAATCACTATTCTGTTCAATTTGTCTCATGATTGTTTGAAATTTGATGAAGAGATTTGGATCTACTGAACGTCTGAAAAACGGTAACACATTTTCTACTACTGCGTGCATTGGAGTAACAATTAGTGTACTAACAAAATCTGAAAAATCATTTTCGTCAGGTAATGAGTTTCTAAATGAACGAAAGAAACCGTAAATTGCATATGGAGTTGTTATATCAGTAGTCATTTTTTTTATATTAAAGAGGTTTTTTTTGTAGTCTGAATCTGAAAAAAGTAAATATATAAATATATATTATTAGGATGTATATATATATCGTTTATTATGTATATATATATATATAAATAATATAATAGTTTTATTGTTTATAATATGAATAATATTTATTACCTTTAATTAAAATTATTATTTATTTTGGGAAAAAAATTTAATGAAAACAAAAAATTTTTCACGGTAAATAAAATAAATACCTATTTATTTATAAATATAAGAAGTTTGTAGATCAAATGTGAATGAATAATCAAAAAAAAGTCTAAAAAATTTGTGAAACATACCATCGTTACCAAATTATTTCATTTTATTATGAAATCATTATTTATTCTCCCAAAAAAACTTAGCCATCTTTTATTATAATTTATAATATTATGCGAAATATAATAATATTAAATGTAAATAATGAATCCGAAAAAGAAAATTGAGTTTTATGAGCACTTAAAAACGAAAATCGCCGAAATCAACGAATAAGTAAATTGAATTGATCTTTATTTGGAAGAGTTGTAACCAACAAGAACAATGGAAATTCAAAGATTATTAATTTCCCATCTTATATATATTGTGAACGTTATTATTATTATTTATTATTAATATGTATGCATGTATTAAATGTATTGGCATTAAAAATATTTAGATATTGCCACGAAATTAATACTACTATTATTATACAAAGAAAGAAACAAGAAAAAATTTTCTTTGTTCCTTTAATTAATTTAATTATTTAATTATTTCTAAAAATTAAAAAAAATTTTAAAAAATTTTTTTCATTGTTTCTATAAAGTCAACGCACTATTCTTTATTTGGTAACCTTATTGTTTTCTAACAAAATAACGTGCGAGATTCACTATAGATACTGGAATATCTGGATTTTTTTTAAAAGACTCACATTACATCCTCATGTTAGTAGATGTTTTTATTTTTTAAAGTTGAATTTCTGTTTAAAATTGTTTTATGTATCAATCCAATTTTATTAAATCATTGTAATATTTGCGAGTGTAAAAGAGAGATTGTGCAAGCAAGGACCTGCACAAAAGCCCATCTTTATTTTATTTTAAAATTTTGAATAAAGTTGGTATATTGGAAATAGCACTGTAATAATAACCTTTACAGCAAAGTGAAGACATTATTCCATCACCTTCTGCATATTTCAATGGATCACCTGATCTAAAAGCGCTGGTTTTATACTTGTTAATTCCATTTGTAAATGACGCAAACCTATAGTTTGCTCCGAAAATACCATTTGCAAAACCGCCATTCGGTAATTCAAATATATATATATAATATACAAAATCCCAGATGTAAAAATAAAAAAAAATTTTTGGAAGGTTTGGTCATGGCACCATATTACCATAGATAAAGTAGCCTTCGAAACTAGTTTAGAAAGGAAATTACACTATACAACAAGGGTATCCATGGGATTTGAAGATATTGCGGAAAAATTGATACTATGGAATTGAAATTCCCAACTTGTCTATTTTTCTTGTCAATCTAGAGTTAAGTAATAAATAGCCCACAACTTAGGTAATATTCAGATCAACAATGAATATTTATGATGCAGTTAAAATTACTATATAAACTTCGGGATAATTATTATTTCTGAATGTTGATTTATTTATTTTTAAACTGTGTAGATGCGGAAAATAAAATGAGCCTAACTCCGAAACTATAATTTTGAATTAATAACGAACGCACTTTGTATCAATAAAAAATTCGTCACAAGAATTAGAAACCATACTGATACCATTTTATTTGAGATATTTTTCGTTAAAAAAATAATAGTTATAGTAATTACTTAAATGCTTTTTTTGGAGTTAGTATATATTAAATTAGGTTTGTTTCTATTTTCAGCCAATTATACTAATGCATACTAATTACATAATAGTAACCGCAAACAGTCTTATGACATGATCGGAAAATTCTATTGTATGCAAAATGTCAGCGCCTCATCATCATATTTAATATATTCGCATTAATACTAATTGGGGAAGTCACCAGTTTTAAATATCAAGTGCCACATACACATTTAACGTACAAGCTTTTTTAACCAATCATCTTTTGAATTCTCATTTCTATAGACAAGCCAAAGACCCAGTTTTATTTCTATAGTTTAAACGTAAAATTTTGTATAATTATTGAGGCTCAATTAAAAATTCTGACTCTTTGTTATTTACTTTCAATCATTGTGATTGGTCATTATAATTGCGTGATAAGATTTTCTTTTCAAAAGTACGATTTTAAACTTTAATTAAATTCATTAGTAAATTTAATCATACTTTATCATTAAACTTCAATATATATTTTTTATAATGAGCCATATTTTTAAAGAAAAAAACAAACTTACAAAATTAAGAGAAAACTTCTAGTGGTTTGCTTTGTGAAAAAAAATAATATGGAATTGATACTGAGATTGATGGATTAAATGAAAATATAAATGAATGCGTATGTACCTTTAAAATTGAATGATATAAAAGGATAATAGATCAATTAAATGATGAGATTCGTTGTTAGTATGATAGTGAAGATGAGAACTTGAAAGAACAAACAAGTTGAGAAATGTTGCATTAAATTAAGAATAGAGAAAATGCAAAGGACCATATATGATTGAAGAAATTTAAAAGAATAACATGATATGATAAATATTGTTCCAAATGGATCATTCACCAAAGATGCTTCAAAATTAGAAAAATGGTTTGGTCTATCAGCATCACATCTAAGGAAATCAGTCTTGATAATGATAGTATTAGATATGGCGATAATGTTGGAGATGATAATGCTGAAGATATCGAGAATGTTAAAGATGTTGAGTTAAATCAAAATTCTATATAACAAAAGTTAAAAAAGAGCAATTTTGAATCTTTAAAAAAGTTAGACAATAATGGAAAGGAAAGTTTTTCTTGATGAGCCAACATTGTATACAGAAAGAAAGAATGGGAAACTTGGATCACTTCCAGAATTATGTAAGAGGATAACCATTCGAATTATTGGTGATGAAGATATTGCAGAAAAGTGCAAAACCTCATAACAGCAAGATTTCACCCATGAAGTTTATCTTCTTTCAGAGGTTGGAGCTGCAAAATCAATACACACTATCAAGATGTTTTATTTTATGGGCATGAAAGGAAAGGTGTTGTAGATTACAGAAAAATATTTATGATGGTGATGCGAATTCTTATACTGCACGATAAAATCAAATTGGACGAAACAGCTTTAGAGATTAAATGGGAAACCAAAATTGTTTTATTCTCTATGAAATATATCTGAAAAAAAATAATGATAGTCATTTAAATGAGTCTCACGATTATTTTTTACATTAATATTAATAATAATAATAATAATAACTGTTTAATTCTTAGCCAGCTTAGCTGGCTGGATGTGAATCTTTTTCGTCAGCTGAAATCACTAATTGCAGTCCTCTTAAAAACACAGAGGTATGTTTTAATGATATTTCCATCAATAATAGAACGAGACCATTTAAAAAAGTCACTTGATGAATACTTAAAGTCACCACCGAAAAAACGAAGAATTTCATAAAAGAATATTTTAATTTGCAAATATTTGGATTATGTGTAATGTTTATTAATGACAATATTAGTAAACAAAAACTGTGATATTTTCTGAGCACACACCACATTTCCTTATTATGCGTAAGCACAACTTTAGTTTCTTTAGAAAAACTTTTTTCAGATCCAAGGAATCACATAAAAAGTAACACTCTAACAAAATATTTTAAAACTCGAGCCTTAGGAATAAAATAAAAGGTGCTATTTTTTCACTTTGTTCTGTTTTGTTCCATGATGACTTTTATGTAAAAGAAAAATCATCAATACTTCTTTGCAAATATAAAATTGAATAATATACGAAAAGAAATATCCATTGCCTTCATTGTATTACCAAAGAAGAGACTAAAAGAAAAGATGCAAATAGAATATTTGTAATAAGGCTTTCAGGTAAAAGTAAGTTGGAACCCCAAATTAATGCTGAAATAAAAAAAAGTTTGGATCAGAAACCTCTCGCTCAATCCAGCAATTAATCAAAGCTATTGGAAAACAACAGCAATGGATCACATAGTATTTGTGTGAGAAAATCAATAGAATTTGAAGGTAAGAGAGAAAACCTCGATAGTGGTAATTTCACAGTTCACTTTCCTTTAAAGAACATGAGTAGTCCACTGCAAAAGGAATTAACAAGTTGAAAAATGCACCTAATCCACACTTGGACAAATTACTCCAATTATCTAATATGGATAATTAAAAGTGAGAACGAGAATAAAATACAAGTTAGACAGACGTACAATTTTTTTAATATAAAAAAAGTACAAATTACTATATAAGGTTTTTATCATATGAACGAACATTTTAAATTAATTAATTATTATGCCAAGTCTGAACTTTCTCTAATATACCAGGTGAATAGATGGGTAGTTATAATCTTTCTATACCGGATGCTTTTATTCTGTAGATAATCTATTTCTGTTACAATCAAAAGTTAGGCAGCGAAAACATCCCATGTGCATAATCATTAAATAAACAATTTCGAGGGTGTTACCATGTTATTTTATTATTGATTGCGATTAAACATGGTAAACTCGTGCAACTTTATGGTTTAATGTTAATTATTACATGGTAAAAAAATCGTTTAGAGAAAGGTCTTGGCTTCAAAATTACGATGTTTTTTTCCATTTTTGGAGGAATTAATTTAAGGTTCAACATTAATATTAAATGATTTGCACCATCATAAGTGATTGTCAACTATTACTATGCTAAATTTTAATGAAATTACGTTTTTCGACCTTGATTGATGTAAAAATTACATCATAAAAATAAAAAATAACATGACATTTATTACAAATTGGTTTTTCCACCATCTAAAAGAAAAACATATAAATAAACAATTTACTTTATTATTTGTCGGAGAAAAATTCTTAATAATAAAAAAATAATAAAAAAGATGAATGTACTTCCACCAATAACTATCCCAACTTTTATTCAACCCATTGTTGAATCAGCGGTTGCTTGGTTTACAATAACATTTATTGCGATCCCAGCTTCTATTTTCTTTATGATTTGGGATTGTCCAAAATCTATTTGGCGATTTTTCTTTAATGATTATCCTAAAGTTATTCTTATTACTGGTGCAAAGTAAGAATAATAAAAAATAAATGACTTTTTTTTAATATTAACGTTGCATTTTATTAATTGGTAATTTATTTTTTTCTTTCCGATAAAAAATGATCAATAGTTCTGGTATAGGGGCAGAACTCGTGCTCGCTTATGCGAGAAAAAACACTACCATTGGACTTATTGCTCGCGATAAAGGTTTATAATTATATAATTATATATATATATATAATATATATTCTAAATAATTGAATTTATTCTTGACTATTCTTGCTTCTATATAACTCTAGACCGTTTGGATGCTGTGTCAAAAGCTTGCCATAAACAAGGTGCAACTACTCGAATTATACAATGTGATATTACCAATATGGAAGATTTAAGTAGATGTATTGATAAATTTGATAATGAAAATCCAATTGAATTGTTAATTGCTAATGCAGGTATATGAGCAACCTTTTTTTTTTTTAATAAAAAAAAAATTCTTTGATTAAATCAATTTTTAATATATAATAATATTTTGATAGCTCAATCTGGTGCAACTATTGATCATGTGGAGGATTCATGGAGACGAGCTCTTGAGGTGAACATTACGGGTACATTAGCAACAGTTGTCTTAGCTTATAAAAAAATGCGCGAGAGAAAAAAGGGACAAATTGCAAGTAAGATATTTATTCATAATAATAATAATAATAATAAAAATACTTTATTTACAAAGTTCGTTCAAAAAAAATTTTTTTTTTTTATAAAGTTACCGCATCGCTTGCCGGACATTTTTCCGTGCCACAAATGATCTTTTACAATGCAACCAAAGCATCTTTGATTTCCTTCGCACGCGATCTTCGTTATTTGGCAGCACAGCATAATGTAAAAATTAATGTTATCTGCCCGGGATTTATTGATACACGATTGACCAATGAACCAGGACAACCAATAACTCCCGTTCCGAAAATTTTCAAAGCATCACCTGGTTCATTGGCTAAAGTCATTCAATGGCAATTGTTAGAAAATCATGCTGAAATTACTTGGCCTTTCTTTGAATATTTACCAACTTATGCAACTTATATTTTGCCACCAAGAATTATGGAAGTGGCTACTTACATGGCTGGTAAATTCAATGGTTTTGTTACTGGTACTGGTGATATTGCTTGGACTTAAAAAAAAAATAAAATTTTGGAAAAATAAATACATCAATGACTTGTAAATTTTTCTTTATAATGTAAAAATATTAAATAAAATAATATGTATCGTCAAAATATATATGTAGTTACTTGAAAAGCATAATTAAACGTATCCGTTTCATCTAAAGAACCAATTCAATTCAATTCAAATAACATACTATCTGTACAAATTTATGCAATTCTAATAATGTTATCAATGAATTCAAATTCTCATCAAGCGTTTTGGATATAATTCTTGTGACTCCTATAACTAAATTTCAATGTCATACACATGTATTGTCATCAACGTTCACGAAATTATGGAAAATTATCGTCATTAATTTATTGAGAATCGTCGGTAAGTTTGATAATGAAGCAATGAAGCAAAGGCCGAATGGTTAGTGAAGAATAATGTAACTGCTTATATCATTTCCTTTTCTGCTACTGTTAAAGTTTTATTCGTAAAAGCACTACTATTTCGATTCTTTGATCATCTTATTGTGAAGGATTGCCCAATGCTAAAGTAGAAACGTCTTTTTCATCAGTATATTGATGTTTTATTATCCTAGGAATCGGGCAAGCACCAATATATTCATCAATTTGATTTTAATTTTCCATACGAGTCTGGCACACCCTTCGCAAGATTTAGGTTTTTCCACAAAATCAATTGGCTTTAATAATGCGTTTAGAGTAACGAAATACTTTTCCAAGTTCTAATTAACATTAATACGCATAGCCTTCAAACAGTCAAAGCAAATTGCAGTATTATTCTTTAATAGATTCAGCTTATAATAGGAAATTTCTTCCTTGAGAGAAGTGCAAACACGTATTGCCCATGCGGTAATAGTTGAGTCACATATACCAAGGGATATACATAATCGTTCTTGAGTATTAGAAACACAATACCTACCGATACCTCTGAACTTTCTCGAGAATATCATTACGTTTTTGAGATATAATTATCAATTTTCAGTTGAATAAGCATTCTTGCATTTTTTGAAATCATGCCTTCTTTTTTTCAAAGCTCATGTGTCAGAAACTAATAAATAAATGAAAAACTTATTTTTAGCAAAACACAGAGAAGAAATATATAAAAAAATTCCTACGCTATTGAATGAATTTGTAAGGCAAACTTTTTTAAATACAAGAAGCCAAACTACAGCTCACACAATATCTCTTCATAGCATTATCACTAATCATAGTTGACTTTTCCCAATCACCGCATAAAGTCCTAATTTCTCTATTAGCAGCGGCAAAAAATCTAACACGACAAGTAATTTCAAAATTCCTTCTGATTCATTGAAAAGAAGACACTTGTTCATATAGCTCTATGCTCAAGTCTTCACATTTACCACATTTATTAATAAAGCCTTCAAATATTTGAACTTTCCCCTTGAAATTTGGCTCGCTATATACTATCGTGGATTTGTAAGGCGTTCAAAGTAATTGACAATAAAATCAATATTCTACTATATCATATTATTGTCAATTTATATATCACTTTGAATTTTTTATTTGCCATATGCAATTTCTTTGAAAATAATCATAATAATTTTCCCATTATTATTTTACCTTTAGGAGTAACAATATTATCAATCATCATCCCGAGAGTTAGTATTTATAATATTGCAGTCTTTGGTTTTTTTCAATGATAACCCTGATTTCTGTCGTGTTAGAGAGTAAACTCATCTAAAAATTAGTCAAACGAAATTCAGATGAAACGAGGTGACAAAAGTACAAAGGATAAAAATTGGCCATGTCTTTTTTGTATCGATAAAAAAATTAAAAATCTTTATTAAGGATAAAGTTAATCGCAACTAGCGATTGGACCCGTCTAAAAAAACCTCACCCGGGTGACCCGCGAGCTTACTCGACGGGTCAACTGGGTAGTAAACAGATCTTTCTGTATATAGGATATTCCTTGCATTAAATGATAAAATAATTCTATTTTTTTTATTAATTCCAAACTTTACAATATAAACTATTTCTTTTTACAAATAATAACTGATTTACTACTTCATGTCCTAAACGTGTTCTTTTAGAGGTAACTAAATCCCCTGCATCAGAAAAAAGACATTCACATGAAACGGAAGTGGCGGGTATTGATAAATATTTGCGTGCAATTCTACTAAAAATAGGAAAAGAATTTCGATGGTTATTCCACCATTGATAAACATCAATTCCTTCAGGTTGTGTTGGAGTTATCATTTCATTTAAATAATTATCTATTTCAATCTCATGGTTCACTTCTCTTTGGCTATGACAAAATACTTTTTTCATAAAGGAAGGTGTGGATGAAGAAGGGATTCCTTCTAAAAAATCATCATTTGCAACTTTGATTTGCCAAGTATTGAATTCGGTACATAGTTTTTTTGATTGCTTGTTCTCTTGTTTCATTTGACCATACTTCCATTAATTTCAATTTTGGGTCTAATAAAGTAGTCATTAGTCCAATCTTTTCCGAATCACTCCAATAATTCCGGAGCAAGTTATAAATGATTCCCTTAACTTTGGAAATTATTTGTTGAAAAGATTGAGCTTTTAATTGTTTTATGTTTCTTGAGTCATCTCCAGAGCTTTCATCACCAGATGAAATTTCATCTAAAAAATTAATTCTTTTAAAAAACAAAATAATTCTAACAATATTGTTGATCGAATCACTATTTATAAAAATGTAAAAAAAATTGTATAAATCAGACGTCCCATTGTGTTACATTCATTTTTTTCCGCCCGGGTGGTAATTTTCATGATTCAATCTCTAATAAAGCACAAAATCAAATAAAGAAGTTAATTATTCATGTGAGCAGAAATTTAGCATTACCAGACGATATAAGATTTTAATGATGTTGAATTCTTTTGGGATTGTCTTTATCAATCATTCCAAGCCAATAAAAAGGTTATAGTGGGAAAAAAGGATTCTTTCGATAATATTTTCTTATTTTATAACAATGCTTTTTCGCTGGAAATATTAACAAGAGTTGCACAAAAGATGTTAATTGAAAGTGGAAGGGAAAATTGACAGTTACGTGAAAATATATTATTTATAATAATAACGTAACATATTTTTCCGTATCATTTTTTTTATATTAATATTAATATATAATTTTTTTCGTATTCATGTCATATGAAATTTAAGTTTCCTGATTTGTTAACAACTGACCTTTGTAGATATATTTCGGGGCCCTGATTTATTTATAATCTACAGTTTGTCACACAGGAATCAGCTAATACACGTTCGATTACACAAAAACGCCATTGTTAATATTTAATTATTAATTTGTTAAATAAGTACGACAAAATAATATAATAATATAATAAATAACAATGATAATGTTTACTATTGTAAACATTAGCATGAAAATTATTCATTGGGATAAAAAATCGTGGCGCGAAACAATGTTTCATGTATGATGGATGCATGTCTCATGATTGTATATTGGCAAACCATGTGATAACGTGAATATCTGGGAACATCCAATAACTAAACATTAAATTTTCATTATTGTTTTGTATCTTCTAACACAAGGTTCTATACCTTGTAATTCTAAAATATTAATAAATTTCTGCAATATTCTTTAAAGCATAGTTAGTAAACTTATTTTGTCATGTAACTGGAACTTCTACAATATTTACGATTTATTTTACATTACATACATATCTTATTGGATCATAAATGTAAAGAACACATTATTTGTAATCACCTAAAATATTTAATTTACATTTTGCCCAAAATTAATTCAAGTCCCACCCTATAGAGAAGTTAATAAATTAATTGTTGTCCACAATTAATCGATTTATCCTGACCCGAATCCGAAGTCGATTATAAATATTTTAAAATTATTCTATTTCTCTATTTAACATTTAGGTACTTGCAGACATGATTCATCTGGGTTCGAATATTTAAGATGCAGCAGAGGTACTTGCGCACGTATTCATATTTATTTTCTGCGGGGAGTCTCCTATCAAAATTTTATAGTTGAGGGTTATAGATTTATTTTGATTTATTTACTATTTGTCATACCGATAGTAGAGTCAAAGTTATTGGAACTTGTATATATATATATATATATATATATATATATATATATATTTACACGCGTCATCAATCACAAGCATTTAATATTAAATTATTTGCCGGCGACTGCACAAGTCGAATTTGTTATATTTATAGGAATAAATACAATAAATACTTTGCTATTCAAACATTCCCGAGGCGTAATTAACTTAGCCGTTAGTGACGCATTCTTCGCGAATAATAGTAATAATAATAATTATAAATTTCACGATTTACTATTCAGATAACTTTGCAAATTCGATTCAAAATGTTGTTGATCAATCTTATAGATATATAATGTGTATGTATGTTGGCTTATATGTATATGAAAAAGAAGAATAAAATCAAGAAATATAATGGCACTAATGAATATGAAAAAACAATTGATTTTTTTAAAATAAGTTGTGGATAAATTTTCAGAATTCCAAGACATGTTTTTGATGGTCATTCTTCTTGGAAAATTCATTCAAAGATAATCTTCAAAGCATCTGAATAAGCATCAGTTGATTTAAAAACATACGGAGCAATCTTTTCTTTTTTAAAATGCTTAGTATCAGTGTCTGATGTAAATATATTGGTAATACAATAAATTTTGGTCCCTGAAATATCTTTTACTATAAATAAAATGTTGAAAATCTCACATTGTCGCACAGACGCTGAATTTTTTTTAAAACACCACTTCTTTCTACATTAATATCACTCACTCTTTATCACTTTCAAATTATGTCTTCTTCAATTATAAGTACTTGGTATTCATTTACTGCCTGTTGCTTTCCTAGTCCAATCATTCAATTAAATAGAAGAGTTTTTAAAGTTATAAAATTATTAGGCGAAGGGTAAAAAAATTCAAGGATCAATCTATATTATTTTGTCAATTGGATTTCCAACTTAACAAAATATTTATTTATTTTTATCTGTAGAGGATTTTCGTTTGTTTATTTAGTAGAGGATACTAGTACACGCAAGTTATATGCGCTAAAGAAGATTAGATGTCCATTTGGAAGTGAGAATGTTAAAGATGCAATGAAAGAAGTTGAGATGTATAAATTATTTCAACATGAAAACATTATAAAAGTTGTCGTACGTGTACACCTACTTGCACATTTAATTAATTATTTTATTTCAAAAAATTTAAAAGTTAATATGTTTTTTTTTATAATTAGGATACTTGCATTGTTAAAGATAAGGATGGAAGTAGAATTGTGTATATATTTTTACCTTATTACAAAGTAAGCAACCATAACAATAATCAATTATATTAAATTTATTATTAAAAGTATTCACACTTAAAATTATCATAAACTAATAATTAGAATGGCAATTTACAAGATCTAATAAATAAAAATTTAACAAATGGAACAAGTTTTTCTGAAAAAGAAATATTAAAATTGTTTCGAGGAATTTGTTACGCAGTTCGTGCATTACACACTTATAAATTTCCAAGCGTTCCAGTGAGATCACAAAATAATATTGATAATACTAATGGCACTAATAGTAGTGATAATAATAATAATGCTAATTACGATCCTTTGACATCAGCTTTGCAAGAAAGCAATTACAATTACAATCGCAACAATAATAATTATCAACAAGAAGATCAATTAACAGATGATATTTTGCCATTCGCACATAGAGATATTAAACCTGGGTAACTAATCATTCTTATCTATTAAGAAGTAGCAACTAACATTCTTGTCACATATAAATAAATAATATTTTATTTATTTTAGGAATATTTTGTTATCTGATGATGACTTACCAATTTTGATGGATTTTGGATCTTTAGTTCGTGCGCGTATAAAAATAACCACTCGTTCCCAAGCATTATTACAAAAAGAATTGGCAGAACAACATTCTACTATGCCTTACAGAGCACCCGAATTATTTGACGTTAAAACAAATACCGAATTAAATGAAAAAGTTGATATTTGGGTAACTAATATTATTATCATCCAATATGATTTATTTGTTTATTTATGCAATTATTTACACTAATTAATTAATAATATATAGTCATTGGGATGTACACTTTATGCAATGGCATATGGTGAATCACCATTTGAAACTAGTATTAACGAAGGAGGTTCAATGGCATTGGCAGTCCTTGGCGCTAAATTCAAATTTCCTTCTGATTCAAATAAAGGGTAATTAACTAATTGATTAATTGATTGGTATATTTAATTTATAATAGTTATTAACATATATTAAATATTATTACCATTAGATATTCAGAAGGATTGAAAAATTTAATTAACCAAATGTTGACTGTTGAACCAAATGATAGACCTGACATTCATAAGGTTTGTTTTATATTTAAAAAAAGAAACCTTTTTTTTTCTAGTAATTAACTTATTTGAGTTTTATTGTAGATAATTGAATTAGTTGATACGCTTCTCGAACAAGCTTAAAGGAATATACATACACACAATATATTATTAATTTTTTGTATTACCATCATCACCATTATTTATTATAATCATAAGTATATATTTATTATTTTATATATATATTATTCAATTAATTAATTAATTATATCATATTTTTGTATTTTAAATAATATTATATTAATATCTCATATTTATATTTATATTTATATTTATATATTTATATTTATATGTATATTATGTGATTATAAAGAAATTAAATAAAAACATTTTATTTTATTATATTATATAAGCCATGATACAACAAAGCCACAAAATTTAAGAGTCCAAACTTAGTGGTCAATAATTACCACGATAACAAATAACCCTTATTAATTAACTTCTTTATTTTATAAATATAACGATAGGAATGTGATACAAATGTGCATTATCCAGGCATTGATGACGTTAGGAAGCAATTAAAACAAAAGAGGTATTAACACTTACTGCCTTTGAGCAAAGGATCTAAATAAATAATGTGGCTTTAACTAATGAGGTTTGTAACAACGATGTTGGCGCAGAATATTAAGTGAAAATCCAATTAAATTTTAATACTATCGCTGCTCGTATGTATGTATCCTCTTTTCGCCATTTTCCATTTCTTTGTTACCATACTGTCCATTTTGGCGTTTACTTCTTTTCATCTACACTTTACTTTTAGAGAATTTAGAGAAACCACTATAGCTAGAATACCTATTTTAACATTCTGTTTTTAACATCAACTAATTTGTGGTATGTACCTTCTGGACCTTCTGGATGAAGAGAGCATGAACTTGAAGGCAATTTATTTATAATATAAATTGTCTTTTTGTATTTTTCGCCAAGGATGATTAGAAGAATCAGTTTAATTGGTCATTTTTTTTAAAAAAACCTCAGAATCGCTACAAATGTAAAAATTAATATAATTTCCCTGATACACGTAACAGACTTATGAAAAAATTTTCAAGGTGTTGGTTGACTTTTCACAGTAAGAATAACACTAGCTAATTATTGTAAATCGTTTCATTAGACACTCATAATTTCGTCAAACTGTCTCCAACAATAAATCGATAAAAACAATTCATATCAAAATAGTAATAACAATTATTACTATTTTTGAATTAGTATTGATATTGCAAGATCTGAAGCACTATTTAATTAAGTTTGTATTAAAATTGTTTTTCGCATTGCGTCAAAAAAATGATCAATTTGTTTAGATTTATCAAGAGAGTTTTACTATTATTATATATTTAATTTTGAGAAAAATATGTTCTGCCTATATATAATATCATGAATTTTAAAAAATAAAGATTTTAATGTTCCACGAATTTAATCATGTTGTATATAAAAACAAGCGACAGACAGAATTGTTGTTTCTAATAGAAATCTTTGCAGAAACCGAAAATATCGGTATTGAAAACCCTTTGTGGAACGGAAGGACACTAACCATTTTTTCGAGACAAATGTTTCAAAATCAGAATGTCGCACAAATGGATTATCATGAAAAATCTTCCCACAACACTCACAACAATACACACTCATACACACACACACACACACACAGCCCTTTAAGGGCTTGAATGTCAAAACATTTTTCTCACCATCCTTTAGTGTAAAAAAGGCTGAACCGACTGTTCACTCCGACGAAATGATGATGCAATGAAATCTCAGGGGGAGCACGGGAGCTCTGGGGTTTATTTATTGCATTGTTGTCAAGACACCT
>CAJVPN010000753.1:0-21827 GCA_910592215.1 Entrophospora candida
ATTCGATATGAACAAAGGATTTCTATTAAACCAAAGCAAGAAAGTAATCTTGACTTTGTTTTCATTCATTCCGCTTGCGACAGCATCTATCATTGATGAAAATTATGAATCTGGACAGGACGTGTACGATGCAATTATTAACACGTTCTTTCCAGTATTTTTTGTTCTTCTATTCAATGTTTCAGGGAAAACTGGACCCATCAAAAATGTGATGTTGCCAGTACTGGATGACTTATTATACAACACTGTCACTTGGGTGATTCCGCTGGTAGTCTCTTTGGCCTATGATGATTTGCTGAGCATCAAGATATTTTCATTTGTGAACATGGGTTTGCATGTAGCTTGCGCAGCAGTAGCGTTATTTAAGAATGAAAGGGTTAAAAAAGTTGAAGAGGAACCTGATACTTTTACATTTATCTGGATATTCCTGATATTTATCCCAGCGATAGTAATTCCAACATTCTGGATTGTTGTTATTACAACTAGAAATCTTTTTGATCCAATTAGTATAGTATTCCTTACATCATTTGGGATATTGTCAGTTACAGCATTCATTTATTTTATACTATTTTGTCTTCCGTTTTCTGACTCAGAGAGATCAGATAAAGTAACTGATACGAAGATTTTTTGGATATTATTTGTTCCTGGATGGTTTTATCTCCCGAATATTCTGCAAACATTATTTATTGTGTTAAAATGGCCAATCGCTTTTTACTTTGTCAAAGCATGCGTATTTATACTGGTTCTCTCTTTAACAAGAAATGTGTCCTTCTTTATGGAGGAGAAAGCAGCACCTGGCGACTTTCTGGCTACTTCAACAACATCAACTCAATATGTCCTGCGCCAAGCAATAGATCGAGCGCTAAAGAAGGATGAAAAAAAGCAAAGAATTGACGAAGATGAAAAGCCAGATGAAGATAAAGAAAAGCAACAAAATAGAGGAATAGATGAAAATGAAAAGGATAGAATAATCAGAGAGATGCAAAAATCAATGGCTGTAATGGAAGGAAAAATAGCGAAATTGTATGAAAAGGCGCAATTCGATGAGCCACAATAATAATTGGTTTTCTTTTTATTGTAAGCATTTTATTAACAATGTTTTTATTGTGATTATCATTTTGATGTAAAGGTGCTGTTGCTAGTGATTTTGCCACCACAGCATGTTTATTTATTTATTACACTTAGGGTTCAAACTATCATTTCTCCAAAAAATTTGTAAAGAACATTTTATTTATTACCTTTTTCTTTTTTTTATTTAAAGCATTAAAAATTTTTTCCCTAAAGTATGAATTTGAACATAGTGGTGAATATAAGTTTTATACCCCTTTGACAATGTTCACTTATATCACGATATAGCGGAGGTTTGTTATATCTGCTTGCATCACCGTTGTATCTAGCGCTGATGCTGTAATTCGAAATATCATTATTAATATCATTCATTATATGACCCGAAGGTTGTTCCAAACCTTTTGATTTCATAGTAATAGTATTTTATCTCCAGCCATGCGTAAATACAGCTATTGTTGTGTATATTTAAAAATCTAATTTGGAGGAATTGGCAATGCCGACCAAACTTGAAAAATTACTGCAGGTTTTTTAATTAGTCGAATTTTATAACTGGGAAACATGTGCTTGAACCGAATTTATGTGAGCTTGACTTTGTTCAAGTTTAGACTGGGCCTAGAAACACCATGCATGACCCGATATTGATATTTGATATGTCACGATAAAATCTAACCTTCATACTATATATTTCATTTTTATTTAAAAGTACACGTGATTTTTTTAATTTAAAATCGCGTGTCCCAAAATTGGTCTATTTTATTGATCCAGGTCACACGATAGTAATAGATTTTTAGATTTTATTTGCTTGTTCTTTTATTTTCCCACTTTTATTTTAATCCTATAAGACTTGTATATTCCACTTATAAGGTAACGTTACTACTACTATATAACATTATTATTATGAATAAATTGTTTCTAAACTGTTTATTTAAAAATGCCTGCATTTTTAAAGATCTTGTGGCAATTATCTACTTGATTGCTCCTAATATTTAGAGTTTACATAATGTCAAATACAATATATATTTATATGCTTGTATTTATTTGTTTAAAAAAATTTTTTTTTACTATTAATAATATTTATATTAGAAAAAAAAAAAAAGTAAAAACTTGAGATAAAAATGTCTACTGATGATGATCAATGCGCAGGGCAATGGGGTCCTAGATCCGAACCAACTCTAGATCCAAACCGTCAATGGGCAGCAGTCCGTAGACGTTACGAATGGCACGAATCATATAATGAAACTATAGCTCCTAAAGATGAGGAGTTGGAAAAGGAGCTTTTTGATGAAGAAAATCATATTCATACTGGTATTAATTTTTCAAAATATGACAAGATTAAGGTGACAGTCAGTAATCCGACCGTTAAACCTATTAGCACGGTAATTATTTTTCTTTTAAAAATTTTTGTAATTAATTAATTAATTATTATTTATTCATTCATCAATTTACTCGTTCATTTATTGTAGTTTGAAGAAGCAAAACTTCATCAAGCGATGAAGGAAAATGTTCAATTGGCTAGATACACTATGCCAACTCCAGTTCAGGTATAAATTTATTTTGTTATCAATAATTAAAAAAAAAAAATTAAAAAAAAAGTCTTGGAGATAATTGCTTGATAAAAATTTTTTTCCCAAAAAGAAATATTCTATTCCAATAATTACTAATGGAATGGATCTAATGGCTTGTGCACAAACTGGTATTTATTTATATAATTTGTCAAGAGATTAATTTTTTTCTTGCCAAACAAATTACAATAACAAATAATCTATATTAAATGAATAGGTTCTGGTAAAACCGCTGCATTTCTGATTCCAGTATTATCACAAGTATTTGCAACTAAAAAACCCCCCAGAGAAATTGGAAATTCACGTAGATTTAAAGCTGAACCTTTAGTACTAATAATGGCACCTACACGTGAATTGGCCACACAAATATTTGATGAGTGTCGTCGGTTTACTTATAGGAGTATGATGAGGCCTTGGTTTGTGATTTTTCTCTTTTCCTCCCTCTCAAAAAAATTTAAACATTATCCATGTGTATGTATGTATGTATGTACTTATATGATCGTGATGATGATGATTATCATCATTTTACTATTATTGCTATTCAGTGTAGTTTATGGGGGTGCAGATGCTTTATCTCAAAAAACTGAAGTTTCTAAAGGTTGTGATATATTAACCGCCACGCCTGGTAGATTAAAGGATTTTATGGAACGTGGTGTTTTGAGTCTTCGTAAAGTTAGGTGAGTAACGAATAATTTTTTATTTTTTATTTAAGCAAGTAAATCATTTTAATAAAATTCTTTATTTACATTTCATAGGTATCTTGTACTTGATGAGGCTGATCGTATGTTGGATATGGGTTTTGAAGCAGACATTCGTAAAATTGTTCAACAATCTGGTAATTAATTACTTGATCAATCAATAAATCAATAAATCAATTGTTTTAAGTACTTTGATTACCACACACGCACACCAAAATATTATTTTCTTATGTATTTTTTTTTATTTAGATCTTCCCAATGATGGCTCAAGACAAACAATGATGTTTTCAGCCACTTTTCCAACAAATATTCGAACCCTTGCTCGTGATTTCTTGAAAGAAGATCACATATTCCTCACAGTTGGTCGTGTTGGTGGTACAACAAGTGATATCACTCAAAAGGTAACCATTGATTAAATATTTGTTTATCTATTATTATTATTATATCTTCATCATTAATATCATTCAAAATTCCATTTCTCAAAAATAATCATTAATTATTATTCTTTATGATAGATAATGTATGTCGAAGAAAACGATAAACGTACAGCACTTGTTGAACTACTTTTAAAACAGCCACCATCTCGTACTTTGATTTTTGTTGAAACAAAACGTGGTGCAGATTCACTTGATGATTTCTTATATCATCAAAATTTTCCTACTACTAGTATTCATGGAGATAGATCACAACGTGAAAGAGAAGATGCATTAATAGCATTCAAGTAAAGATTTGATAATTAATTAATTAATAATTAATTTGTTTCTTATTTTTGGTTTTTATATCTAAATTTTAATCATAATTATCATAACTAAATAATAGAAATGGTCGATCACCCATTTTAATTGCTACAGCTGTTGCAGCTCGTGGTCTTGATATAAAAAATGTAATGCATGTCGTAAATTATGATTTATGTAATGACATTGATGAATATGTTCACCGAATTGGAAGGTTTGTATTTATTTAATCATATAAACATATATATTTATGTATTTATGTATTTATATACATGTGGTTAAATTTTATCTAGAACGGCTCGAGTTGGTAATGAGGGATTGGCAACAACTTTTTATAATGAAAAAAGATCTGAACTTGCCGGTGATTTAGTTAAATTATTGTTGGAATGTAAACAAGAGATTCCCAGTTTTCTACAACCATATTCGCACATTAATATGTGAGTAATTAACATATAAATATAAATAATCAAATTATAATAATTGTTATTCTATAACAGACATATTTATTTAATAATGATATAGCAATCCTGACAAGAATACAAATGGTGGTAGTGGGGGCTACAGGAATCAAAATAACAGATACAGCAATAATGATTCATCAGGAGATTGGGAGGCTCAACGAAATACCGCATCATCAAGTGATAATAACAGTAGCAGTACATGGGACAATCCACAAATCACACAAGACAAAATAAAGCCAATGTGGGATTCTAATGCCAATGATACATCAACAACTGTAACTGAATCCCCTTGGGATACATCAACAACAGTAACTGAATCCTCTTGGGATCCAAATTCTACTCCATGGTAATCAATAACATCAAAGAAAAATAATGATGAAATCAAGTTTTTATAATTAATTAATTAATGTATTTGATTTGAAATCGTTTTCGTTTTCTATTTTATTTTAGAAATGATTATATACAACGAACATTGAATATATATCTTATTAGTAGTAGTAATAGTAATCATTTTCTAAATTAGTATTATTATGTTTTCTTTATTTTATTTTATAATACATTTACATATCATATGGGGTAGTGAACATTAAACATTACAATCAAAAAAAATCTTTAGTCACACAACTATACTGCGATCATGATATTAAAGTTCTTTATCTTTCTTTCTGCTTATACATAAGACTATTCCTCTATAAAACGTAATTAATTAATGTTGTCATTGCGTTATATTACATGCTCACAAAAAATTTTTGATTACTAACCTGCTGACTAACCATAATATTTTGATTTATTTATTAGTTCTGAAGTAGGGAGAAAAGAAAAGTAATATAAACTTGCATAAAAACAATTATGATGGTGATAAAGCAAATGACAACTATATTCTTACCACAAAAACAATATTAAAGAAGCTGATGAAGGGTTTTAAAGCAATAACCTCAAACATCCAATCTTTTGTTTCCAGTTATAAATTTTCACCAAGACATGTAAAAAAATGTGAAAACTTATTGCGGAAAAAAAACGGAAATATCAACAAGCTGATGATGTTGTTGTTGATGGTAATAATATCTTACACATTGCATTTGAACTTTGTAAAACCTCTTTGCATGATATTATTGAAGGAGGATTTATATTTAAACATCAACATATATACCCTTCAAAGATGCTGTATCAAATAATTTCTGGTATACAGTCAAACCTTGTCACGGCGGATACATGGGACCAGCAAAAAAATATAAAAGTTTTAAAAAAATAATGATAAATAGATACATGTGGAAATAAAATTATCTATTGAAATATTTGGCTGTATTAGTCTTTCAATGATTTGAATTCTTTATAATTTATTTTTATATCACCTTGTTGAAGGAATAAAAAGCTGTCTCAATGGCGAAACTTTAGGTGTAGTATTACTCTCAACAATTCTTCCTCTTCAGTTAGATTAAAAGAGGCAATTGTTTCTTCCTCTGTTATTATTTCATCATTTATTTACAAGTTGTCAATGGTTAATATATACTTATGCTCCTAATGTAGCAGTAAATGATAATTGATTGATAGATCATCATCACTAGTTTCATCTCTTTCTGCATTTGAAATTTCTTCAGCGAATATTCAATTTCATTATCAAATGTTTCATTTGAATCCCTATATAAATAAAGGGAGAACAATTTGTTAAATCTGGCATCGATCCTATCCTTGCATAGACGATTTATTTTTTTCTCCAATCAGATCCTTGCTTGTCTGTGTGAGTGACTAATCGAGAAATCTCGGTAAAAGGATGACTCTCACTTAACCGAGTCAAGCATCAGAAGAACCTGCTGCATTGCCTCCTTCGAGTTTGAGATGATTCGGCCATTTTTTCCCTAAAAAATATAAATTGGTTGTTATACTGTTATATAAAAAGGCCACCATGCGCGTTTGAGATTCAACTTGTTGTAATTAAGTAGATTGCACGAATCACATAAGAGCTTTCAA
This sequence comes from Entrophospora candida, assembly GCA_910592215.1. Classification (NCBI taxonomy): domain Eukaryota; kingdom Fungi; phylum Glomeromycota; class Glomeromycetes; order Entrophosporales; family Entrophosporaceae; genus Entrophospora; species Entrophospora candida. Next base: position 6,492 of record CAJVPN010000753.1, read on the forward strand.
TATACTCGCTTTCGCCTAGCAATGGTCTCAAACTCCAACAATTTCTCCTACAAATTAAGCGATGAATAATTTTAACTGAGGCAACGCAAGTATGATTAATGATATTATTCCACTTTCAATCCTTCCAACAAGTCGAATGTCGTTAGTAAAATTCTACGAGCACTTGAATCATTTCCATCTCGCGGAAAAGTAATGGGGGGTTGACAAGGACCGGGTCAAAATCGTGTCCCAATAAGTTGTATGTGTTAGAAAATTCAATTAACGTGGCATTCGTTCTCTCCGAAGCTCCCGGCTCGCTCACTTAATTCAACTTCTCCAAGCAATTGTTTCGTTCCCACTGGCAACCTATCAGCCATCCCATCCACCCATTCAGCGAAATCCAAAATCTCAGATGCTATCGGATCATTTGATTCAATACAAGTCAAATCTAGCAGTTCTGAACACCCGCGGACTTACTAATACAAAAGATAGTGCAAATATCTATTGCGCTCGCTCCATATATATATGCCACGGACCAGCCAGTATATAATAATAAATTTCGCGTGTTACTAGAGAACATTAGTAACATTCAAATTTGATTGGATAATTTCCAAGATGTAGCACGATCGACCACTAAATTTTGGGTGGGTGTTTGAATACAAAATTCTGATTGGCTAATTTGAATTTTCAAATTGACGCAGAATCCAAATTCTCGCACAACAAAAATAATATTAATATCATAGTTTAAAAATTATTGATTGATATGTTTTTGTAGTTTATTCATTTCCCACTTAAAATAAATGGATTGACTTTATCAAGTGATTGATTTTAATGTCTTAAAGGTGCAATGTTTGTAATTGGTTTAAACAGCAATTATATTTTATCTTTATTAACGTAAAAATTAATTATTCAGTTGAATTTTAAGATTTGAATAAAATAAATATAGTAAATAATTTGGCAATTCTCGACTACGGCAAACATCATGGGGATGTTGGACAAACTGAAGTATTTATGAGACACGAAACGCAGCAAATTACCCATATTATTAAAAAAGAAATAATAATTTATTGTATATTAAGATATTTATATATATATTATATATGTTGTATAATTAATTAGCATTTATTGATTGGCCATTTCTCTTGCAATATCTATTTATTAAAAGAAAATGTGATTAGAATCTCAATCAACAAAACCATTATTTTTTTAAATAAATTTACCTTCTCCCTTCTTCCTTGCATCATCAATATCACCGACCATATAAAACGCAGCTTCTGGTAAATCATCGCATTTTCCTTCCAAAATTTCTTTGAATGAGCGAATGGTATCTTTTAATTTAACAAGACGTCCTTCATAACCGGTAAAAACTTGTGCAACAGCAAATGGTTGACTCTACAATTGTATATATATAATATTATAATAATCAATGTATATATTATTGATTTGTAAATTATTATCTACTTACCAAAAATCTTTGAATTTTTCTTGCACGTTCAACAGTTTGCTAAATATTCAATATAAACAGATAAATAATCACTTAAAATCATTCCAACAAAAAAAAATCATCTTACACATGTAAAACACTTGCCTTATCTTCTTCTGATAATTCGTCCATACCCAAAATTGCGATAATATCTTGTAAAGATTTATAATCTTGGAGTATTTTTTGTACATCTGTGGCCACCCTATAATGTTCTTCACCTACCACTCTAGGATCCAATAGACGTGATTTTGAATCAAGTGGATCCACGGCTGGATAAATACCTAATTCGGCAATGGAACGTGATAATACAGTAGTTGCATCCAAATGACTAAATAAAAATTTGAATTTATATTATTATTATTATTATCCATGAATATAAAATTATATTGTAGTTAGTAATATATTAATTTTATTATTGTTATTATAGTTTTACCTGAAAGTAGTGGCTGGGGCTGGATCTGTTAAATCATCAGCAGGTACATACACAGCTTGTACAGAGGTAATAGATCCTTTCTTTGTTGTTGTAATTCTTTCCTGCATACCACCCATATCTTTTTAATTAAAAAATTTTTAATACTAATAAAAATATTAAAGTAATGATATAAAATTCATAAAAAAAATATAAATATGAATATGAATGTGTAATGAATTACCAGTACTAATTAAGAATTCATTGATTTATTTTTATAAAATCAAAAATATTATTATTATTATTTAGTGAAAAAAAAAAAAAACAATCAAATTATCAGCATCTAGAATCAAACTTACCTTAAAGTAGGTTGATAACCTACAGCTGAGGGAATACGACCCAACAAGGCAGATACTTCGGAACCGGCTTGAGTGAATCGGAAAATATTATCAACAAAAAGTAACACATCTTGACCCTCATCATCACGGAAATATTCTGCAATAGTGACACCAGTTAATGCAACACGAGCTCTAGCTCCTGGTGGTTCATTCATTTGACCAAAAACTAATGCAGCTTTTGATTCACCATCAAGTTTAATTACACCAGTTTGTATCATTTCATGATACAAATCATTTCCCTCACGTGTTCTCTCACCAACACCACAAAATACTGAATAACCACCATGAGCTTTTGCAATGTTATTAATCAATTCCTGAATCAACACAGTTTTACCTACACCGGCACCACCAAACAATCCAATTTTTCCACCTCTAGCATAAGGAGCCAACAAGTCTACAACTTTAATACCAGTTTCAAGAATCTCAGGAGCTGTCGATTGATCTACAAATTCTGGTGCATCTGCATGAATAGCAGCAGTTTTTTTTGTTTTAATTGGACCTCGTTCATCAATTGGTTCTCCAATAACATTAATAATACGTCCTAGACATTCAGGTCCTACAGGAATTTTAATTGGTGAACCCGTGTCTAAAACTTTTTGACCACGTACAAGACCTGTTAGATAACCAAATGATTAATTTGTAAATTAATTAATAAGAATAATCGAAGATAATAATAATTAATTAATTTTAATTAAACGATAAATGATGATTGATGATAAAAAGATGAATTAGCCAACTATTAATTCATCAATCCATCGATTAATTCATAAATTCGTCCATCCGTCCATTCACACACATCAATTGATTGATTGATTATTACCTTCTGTACCATCCATAGCTATTGTTCTGACAACATTTTGACCAAGATGTTGAGCCACTTCAAGAACAAGACGATTACCATCTGGTTTTTGTACTTCCAACGAATTTAAAATTGGTGGTAGACTTTTCTCCTCGAACTGCACATCAACAACAGCACCAATCACAGCTTGAATTGTGCCAGCATTATTACTTGACTCGGTAGCATAATTACGACCTAATAAAAACAAATATTTATTTATTCATTCATTCGTTTTGATATTTTTTATAAAGATCAATATTTTTTTTTTTCACATACAATAAAAGATAGAGGGAATGTGAGTTGATGTTGTAGTTCTTAAAAAACTATTTCTATAAAAGTTTGTTGTACTTCTATTAATTGTCTTATGAGTATTACTATTACTACGTATTAGCCTAGACACTGAACGTTGAAGAAATGACATTGTGGTAAAAGAAAAGAAAAAGCCTTTTGAGAAGCCTTTTAATTATTGTTGTCGTTCGTTATATATGATAAAAAAAATTTTTATATATTTGTTAATCTTAAAATCTCGGAGCACAAAAATTTTCCAAATTAATCTACATTTTCGCGTCTATTGAATCTAAAATTTTATAACATAGAAAATACTTGACAAGTGAAAACATAAAAATATATAACAAAATAAATAGATAGATCTTTGTGTCCTTCAAGTTCCGCCACTACTATCCCTGTATCTAATGGCAATGTTGCAAGTAAGTCACATTCTTAAATACCCGAATTTTTAATTTTATCTTTTTTACAATAGGATAAAGAATCAAAAACTATCTGGTGGTAATGATATAGAATCTGAAATTAATGAATTGTTTAAAGTATATATAATTTATTTGTGTTATTGTAATGACATTTATTGGTAATTTCTGGCAAAGACAAGACAAAAAGTTGGGAACATACCTCATTGATGGGTAATGATAAATTAAAAGTGTTGAGATTTTTTAATCTTGCAAAATTATGGAGTAATTTTTATAAATTAAATATTGAATGGATTAATCAAGTTTAATTTATTATGTATTTTTATATTTTTAATTAAAAATCAATTTACTATTTCATTCTTATTACCCATTCAACTTGGCATTTTAAATAATTTCATCTACAAATTTTCTATTATCCTTGCATATGGAGGGGTGGGAATTGACGGTTCATTGGTCAGTCCATTAGACCTATTGGCACTCCATATTAACTCATATTTAGTATTCTATATACAGATCAAATTACATCAGCTTCAACGGACCTGATCCATTGCCAACCCTGGCATATAGATATAATGTCGTCAAGTGCATTCGTGATGATAACATCATCAAATGAAAAATTCTGTTATTAATTTTGGTGATGACCACAAAATGAATAACCAATTATCAACTAGATTTGTCAATAATTACACATATTCAAAGGCATCACCTATTTTTAATATTAAATTCAATCATTAAAAGATTTTTTTTTAATATATATATATATATATATGTGAAACTATACAAACCTTTGCTTGATTTGGCAAAAGACATAAGTTCAAATAATAAATTTATTAAAGCTTAACAATAAATACATGTAAATACAGATTCTTTATGGTTGACTATGTAAATACAAAAGAATACTTGTTGGTTATCCCAGGAATATTTTTAAAAGTTAATTATTAAGAGTTGTTAAGCCCTCGTTCAATTTTCTTTTACAATCAAATGCTAAGCTTATTAAAGAACTCGGTTCTTCCAATAGAAATTGTAAACACTTGATATCATCAATACCATTGTTATCATTGTTATTTTTATTACTCGTGTTATGATCAAATTTACCATTAGCTGAATTCTTCTCTTCTAAAGTTTTATAGTTATTATTACATGTGTTAAGTATTTATTAACAAGCTTTGTGATTGAAAAAATAAAAACAAAAGAGCCAATAATCAAAATGTCTTTCTGATAAACTCATTCTTTGAGGGAGATTTGATTTAATTACATGCAGCTTTCTCTGTTTTTTCTTATTTACCATAAAATAATAGATGAATTTTTTAAAAGGGGAGGAGATATATATAGGACCCGCGAACTTCATAGATAGGTTACTGCCGCAAGCTGGATCAAAATTTTTGTAGTAATAATGACACCAGATGATCTTTACTATTTTGGAAAACACAACACACGTGATCAGATCAAAAAATTTTTGTTGTGAAAATAAAAAATTCACTCAAATTAGCTATAAATTTAAAACCATTGCTATTATTATATTAATATGAAAATATTTTTTTAATTACACGATTTCCGACCTTTTTGACTTGACTAACTAATTATTTATAAATAATACGGCACACGTAAAGTTGCCGGGTAAAATCTATTTGGGGATTTTTCAAAGCGTCAAAATCTTAATTAGGGATGTTGAAACGTTTCGATGACATCAAAACTTAAATAAACAAGTCAAAACGTTATTGATTTAACATTGAATTTTTAGCCCTTTCTATGAGAAAAATTAAACGCACTCCTATATATCAAGACGAACCTTTATTCACTGATTTATGGCCAACTCCATTTTACCAATTAAATAAATACAAACATATATTATTTTCATTGTCATTACATTTTCTTTCATTTGTAATTAAATACACTCAACTCTCGTTTCAACGAATTATAATCTAAAGACAATGGGTAGGTAAGTAAATCTCGACTCTTTGGATATTGGAGGCAACCCAAATGACTCGATTATTTGGAAGAGGTAATTAAATCAATAGGACAAACGAAATTATAAAAATCTTGAATGTTTATGCATATTGGACAACAATAAAGTAGGTCAACAATTAACTAACCATTGAAATTGTAAAGAGTTACTTTTCAGAAAGAAAAAATTAATGTTTTTTCGAACTGATACTTTAATTATTGTAAAAATATAAGTTATCTTTATTATACTAATTTATCTCTTAAATGGTCAAAGTATTCTTTAATTGTAACATAAAATAATTTTTCGATCACGATCTTGCATTATTATTGGCCAATTTAACGATCTGCAAAGTAAAAATGGTCAATCGACCAACTTTTAAGGAAGGACAACAACCGAATTTTTATTCACAGACAGATCAATCATTTTCGTATTTAGGAAGTGATTCCTATAACAGAAAAAAAATTTCGGCTATCAATAGCCGAAAACCCGTTTAATATTAAGGGAGTGATAATAATGATAAAAAAAGAAATCAAAATCGGTACGACAGTTGTTGTCTTTTTTTCTTTTTTTGATATAAAAAATGTTAATCGTTGTGTTTTTTATTGTTGCACTAAGATTATTGTAATTATATCACAAGTACATTAATGTTACAAATAAAAGAAATAATTTGTTTAAAACAATAAGGGGGCCAGCCCATCTACCCACAAAACACCGAGGCTTTTAAAACAATCATTGCTAAAGTTACTGCTTCCGATGATCAACTTGGGAATTATCTAAATCGTACTATTACACGCGAATTTTATATGATGAATTATCTATCAATAAATACGAAGATTCAAGATTTATGAAACACGACATGATATAATCTAATGGTTTATTTTACTTTAAAATTGATAATAAAAAACCCCTATTTGTGGAATTATTAAATTTTTTACGCATATGAAACACCTATATAACTGAATATGGAAGATGCAAAAAATTAGGCATTTTACAAATGTAACCGGGTAATGTAACGTAAAATTACATTTTGTAAATACTTCAACTGTGTGTAATTGTTTTTACTATTAATATAAATATAATAACAATTGGGATGATTTTTTTTTTTAATTCATTTTCTAATTCATTTTCTTTCAGTTAAAAAAAAAAAATTTTAAAAATGGCAAGTCAACCAATATTTATTAATGCGGTGATTTATATATCAATTTTTATATTCTTAGGATATCTTGCCTACGATTTACAAGTTGAAATAAGGGAGTTAAATGTTATCACTCAGGAGATTAAAGTTGAATCGAGAGATTCATTAGTTCCTCCAGCTTTAACTTTTTGTATAACAAAAGATGTAGCTTACAGTTTCAACATCACAGTTCAAGGGGTTACAACAAGTAATGATTATTATTTAAAATCATATGACCCTTCTTCACCAGAGTTGGCTTATTCTGGACTTAATGTTGCAAGATGTTGGGTACGTAATATAGTAATATATTAATTTATTGGGGTCTTTTTTTTCTTATTATTGTAGGATTTTTAAAATTTTATTATTATCGATTTCTCTAGATCATGAAATCACCATCAAATACTGCAGTTATACAAGAAAATCCAACAAACCAAAATGTAGAAGATATGGTATTCACATATACAAGAACTTTTGATACACCAGGACCACAAGTTAAAACTCCAGTACTGATTAATGTTTTTGATCCATTGGAAATAGATTCATTGTTTCGGTATAATAGATTTTTAAAGTTAGATCCTGATATTAATAGAGCAATACATTTCAGCAGAACTCAAAATGTTGATATAAACAAAAAAGTAACAAATGATGTAAAATATAATATTATTGATGAATTCCAAGAGATTCAACCAAGCACCGCTAGTTCAACAAATAAAATTACTATTAGAGCTGGTAAGTTTTTTAATTGATTAAATTATTAATAATTGACTGATTAATTAATTTTTACTAATTCATTTAAAACAATTTTTAGTTTCATTTGATGTTATTATAGTTAGAGATGTTAAACCATTTAATTTAAATGGACTTTTCAGAAATACTATTACATTAATAAGTTCATTATTTACAGCTTATGTACTTTTAGCGGGTAAAGGTAGATATGCACCATGGGGAGTTGTTCACCATATATTTCGATATTTTCCAGTTGAACATATCGAACCCAAAGATACAGTTACGAACATTGAAGATAAAGTTTTTAATACTGAGGATAAAGCTTTTGGTAGTGAAAAAAAATTAAATGATATTGAAGGAAAATTAAATATTATTGAAACAAAATTAGGTCTTTATTTATCAAGATTTGATGGGGAAAAAAGGAAATTATTCTTTTGTTAAATTCCATTCTCATATTTTTTTCCAACAGTTTTTAATGGTTTATAAAATTTGTATATGTTTTCTTGAAAATTGCTTTAATAATAAATGGGTATTGCAATCTTTTTACTAAATATAGAGGGTTACAATAATAAACAGAACGTTCATTATAATGACTGAAAAGATGCTGTTAAAGAATTTTCAATTACCGCTGATTGTGGGATTTATTATTTAAAAAGTGCTATTTTTGGGTGATAGGTATTATAATAATTATCCTAAAGCCTGATCAATAATATATAAAGAGTTCAAAAAATAAAAATATCTGATTTAACTGAAAGTGAACGTAACCTCTTACTTTGCGCAGTTCGTATTGAGTGTGCATACTGTCGGGCCAAGAACATCCATTAAAAGTTGTAAATATATACTAACAATGAAGATACTTTCATTCATCATACTTTACACAACCTACTTAAAAAGATTTTTGGTCATTCATTGTTTGAGTTTGTAATTCAATGATATTTGACTTAATAGGAAGGCAAACAGCGAAAGTTTATCTTTAAAAAAAGGCATTTCGAACATGGAGAGAACAATTTAAAGAAAGCTTCTCATAAGCTTATATAAATTTCAAACCTTGTGTCTTATTGTGTCTCGATGTTAAACATGAGTATTTTTAATGTGTAAACTGGTCAGTATAATGATAATTAACTCTAAAAAAATTTATTTGCTCCGCTAAAAAAACTATTTTGCTATTCAACAACCCGTCAAATCAATGGTCCCACCTCAAAACCAATGGGTTTTTGCTAGTATAAAGTATTCATAACGTTATGATCATACCGTACTGAATTTTGGGGATCAAACAAAATCAGCTCATATGAGTAGTTAGCCATTGTTTCGAATTCTTTCCAGAAATTACAAAATAGACATATCGTAATAATAGTAATAATAGTGATAAATTCAATAAAAGATTATATGAAAATTCTGGGCAAAATTTTTAAAAGTCATGATGTTACAGCAAAGAATTCTTAAAACATTGGATGATTTAAAGAAAGAAACTGGCAGGAAGAGTTTTCAAGAAAATGGTTAATTAAAGCAAGATCATTTTCAAGAGCCTGCTTTAAGGTGAAGATTGTGTGCGTGGTCTACTATCAAGAAATAAGCTGAGTTTGTAGTAAGCGAGCCAAAGGGAACTTTGACTGATAAACAATTTGATCCACAAAACAAACTTGAGAGTTTTTCTTCCAAAGAGAATTATTACTTTGGTTTTTTATTTCCTTGTTCGAAAAAGAATTTTACACAACTTACGATGAAAATAAAAACAATAGAGTTAGTCCTTGTGCTCAATGTTGTATAGGGACGAGTGGGTTCTATGGAAATTATTCAAATCGAGTGGAAAGTAAAAGAAAATAAAGGAGAGTTGGAGCGTTGGCGGAAGAGAAGGAAGAATTAGAAAGATAAAACTTATGCTATTTTACCGTCAACATTATTATCTAACTGATTATTTACGCTTATTTTTCTTTATATGATACATTGTTGTAATTGACTGAGCATTATTGTGGGAATTTTATGAAAATTAGATCTTTTTAAGATGAGTATATATCGGGAATATGGTTAAGTTATGTTTTTATTAAATAACAATATAATATCAAAATTTTTTATTTGTAAATTTGCTATAAACAAAGTCACTCAGCACGATAGTCCATTCTAAAAGAAAACTGATGTTAAATTACCATTATTATTTATTTGTTGCATTTTTCACACACAATTTCATCTTTCAGTTTGTTCATTTCGGCCATTATTGATTCTCTCATTTCGGCCATTGATTTGTTAATTTTCCTGATTTCTTCGTTTAGAGGTCCATATTTTTGACTTTCATCTATTATTTCATCCTTCTTTTGTTCATAATCTATATAGACACGCAAAAGACATTGAGTCACTGTTGTTGAAGTAGCCAGAAAGACACCAGGTGCTGCTTTCTCTTCTGTAAAGAAGGACACATTTCTTGTTAAAGAGAGAACCAGTATAAATATGCATGCTTTGACAAAGTAAAAATTGATTGGCCATTTTAACACAATAAATAATGTTTGCAGAATATTCGGGAGATAAAACCATCCAGGAATAAGTAATATATCAACAATTTTTGATCCAAAGATCTGTTTTCCCTTGACACAAATTAATATAAAAAAAATGAATATTGTAGCTAACAATATCCCAAATGATGTAAGGAATACTATACTAATTGGATCAAAAAGATATCTAGTTGTAATAATCACAATCCAGAATGTTGGAATTACTATCGCTGGGAAATAATATCAAGAAAAAAAAGATTAATCCAAAAGATTCAGGTATATCTTCAATTTTTTTATTCCTAATTATCGCTCCTACTGCACAAATTAGATGCAAAGCCATATTTACAAATGAAAATATCTTTATACTCAGCAAATCATCGTAGGCCAAAGAAACTACCAGCGGAATCACCCAAGTGACTGTGTTATATAATAAGTCATCCAATAATGGCAACAGTATATTTTTGATGCGTCCAGTTTTCCCTTTCACATTGAACAGAATGACAAAAATAGCTGGAAAGAATGTGTTGATAATTGCATCATATACATCCTGTTCAGAGCTATATTCTTCGTCAATAATGAGCGCATTCGCAAGTGGAAGGAGTGAAAGGAACAAGATAAACTTGAATAGAGATCGTTTGAAGGGAAAATAATTGTTCATGTCGAATAATAGGATAAAGTTTCTCTCATAGACTTATTTTATTGATTGATATTTATAGACAATGTATTCTCGATCAATAAGTATATATTAATTTTCTTTTTTGAACTTGTTTATGTAACTACTATGAATTAACCAAACTTTATTTTGATTCATTTGGATAAAAAAGGCCATCATAACAATATGGTGCTTTTTAATTATTTTTTAAAAGGAAACAGCAAACTGGCAGGTTTATAGAAAAATTTACATTGATTAAAATCATCATCTAAACTTATTTATTGTGATTATTCATAACGCATTAATTATGAATATATTTTATATATTTTTATTAAATAATTAAATCATTTTTTATCATTATTAAATTTTTGCTATATATAATGATGTATGTTAATAGTAAATAAATAAATGTATACTGTTAGTGACAAAGTCACCCAGTACAATAGTAAAAGACCTTTCTAAATGAAAACTGGTGTTTATTAATATTGCGGCTTATCTATTTGCTTGCCTTTTTCACACAATTTCATCAATATGTCTTGATTTTTCCATTCTGTCCATCCTTTCAGCCATTGATTTGTTCATTTCAGCCATTGATTTGTTCATTTCGGCTATTGATCTCATTTCTTCTTTTAGAGTTTCATACTTTTGACTTTCATTCTTTTGAATTTCTTTCATTTCGTCCATTGATTTTTTCATTTCCCTGATTTCTTCCTTTTGAGTTTCACTTTCATCTATTATTCGCTTTTCACCTAGATTTTCATCTATTACTCCGCGCAGGACACATTGAGTGTATGTTGTTGAAGTAGCCAGAAATTCACCAGGTGCTGGTTCCTTCTCTGTAAAGAAGGAGACATTTCTTGTTAAAGAGAGAACCAGTATAAATATGCATGCCTTGACAAAATAAAAATCGATTGGCCATTTTAACACAATAAATAATGTTTGCAAAATATTCGGGAGATAAAACCATCCAGGAATAAATAATATATTAACAATCTTCCAATCAACTACTTGTTCCAATTTCTTAAAACCACAACTCACAAGATTAACTAGTATAATCCAAATGAACATTGTAGCTAACAATATCCCAAATGATGTAAGGAATACCAAACTAATTGTATCAAAATGATGTCTAGTTGTAATAACAACAATCCAGAATATTGGAATGATTATCGCTGGGAATAATATCAAGAAAGAAAAGATATATTTAAAAGAATCAGGAGCATTTTTGATTGTTTTATTCTTAATTATCGTGACTACTGCGCAAGTTACATGCAAAGCCATGTTTACAAATGAAAATATCTTTATACTCAGCAAATCATCGTAGGCCAAAGAAACTACCAACGGAATCACCCAAGTGACTGTGTTGTATAATAAGTCATCCAGTAATGGCAACAGCATATTTTTGATCGGTCCAGTCTTCCCTGAAACATTGAATAGAAGAACAAAAAAAACCGGAAAGAATGTGTTGATAATTGCATCATAAATATCATCTTCAGAGCTATACTCTTCGTCGACAATGGACGCACTCACAATTGGAAGGAGTGAAAGGAACAAGATAAATTTGAATAGAGATCGTTTGAAGGGAAAATAATTGTTCATGTCGAATAATAGGATAAAGTTCCTAGAGACTTATTTTATTTATATTTATAGACAATGTATTTTCAATCAATAAGTATATATTAATATATACTAATAACTCCGAAATCAAAGAATCACTTTCTTTTTTGGACTTATTCATGTAACTACTATGCAGTAACCAAACTTTATTTTGATTCATTTGGATAAAAAAGGCCATATAATCATACACTCACTAGACAAAAGTCGGGCGCATTTTTAAACAAAAATTGCGCAAAAACGCACACAATAAAAACACAAATAACTTATATCATTTTGTAGCCTAGGTTCTCAAAATTTTGCATGCAAAATTTAAAACTTTTATTATGCCTAAAAAAATAACAGTTAAAAAAATAAAAAATCCGACCAAAAAATTTTTCCGAAAATTTTTCTGACGAAAAAAAATTTAATTGAACAAAATCGTATTTAATAACCAAGCTCGAATTTTTGGCATGTGATAACAAACGTCTTGAATAAGTATCTATTTTGAACAATTCCTTTGAAAAATTTTAAACTCAAAATGTAACCCTTAAGTGAAAATCAACGTGGTGAAATCATCGGTCTATATAAAAATAATGTACTAAACCACAAAATAACTAAAATTGTTCAAAATTGCATTGATAGAAAAGATCTCGTTACAAAAAATCGAAGTGGCCGTCCTAAATTAACAAATGATGTCCTGATTAAATTGATTGAGAGTATGCCAAGGAGAGATGAAGCAGTCATTGAAAATAGTGGATGGCCAACAAGATATTAATATTATTATTTACTTTGTTTATCGAATTTTAAATTTTTGGGTATTTTTCAACAATCATTTTTTTTGAAGTCAATTTTGGTAATCCTGTTTTGTCAAAAAAATCTTGGTCAAAATTTTCTTTTTTTAATCATTGGTTTAATAAAAACATTAAAGATGTGAAATTTTGCATATATAATTTGGCGAACCTAAGTTGCAAAAAAATGTTTTCTATTTAATTATTATCAAGTATGTTTTTGCGCAATTTTTGTTTAAAAATGCGCCCGACTTTTGTCTAGTGAGTGTATATAGTTTCTAAATTTATATTAGTTACACGACGAAATTTATTTAATCTTAAATAAGATTTATAAATCAAATTTTAAATTTTGTAAAAAAAAAAATATAATTTTTTTTTTAAATAGGGTTATTAATTGTACCCCTATCTCCTATTTGAATATGAATATTCAAAATAAATAAAAGAAAAATTTTGATCATCAAATTTCTGAGGGCAGATTAGTTAATCTAATCTTAATCAAATCAAATTTTTTAATTTCTGAGGGCGCCCATTGTAATAGTAACAAGATTAAAATTTCGGATGCAAAGTGAGTACGTGTTTTTTTGTTAATAATATTAATTAATAATATTTTTTAGACCGTTTTGGTGTAAAGATTTAATCTTCTGTATTAGTCACAACATCTTTATCCACCTTCAGGCAATCAAAATCAAATGAAAGGACATCCAACTGGTCTCAAGAAGGAGCTCTGCTCATCGTCACATAGACCTGACCTGGGGCAAGCATATTTCATCAATCATTAGAGTCACATGTAGCAATGTCATATAGAGGTTGGAATTGACTAAAATAATTGACTAATTAGTCGGCTATTTTAGTCAACTAAACTTTTTTTTAAACAACTAATAGTCGACCACTAATACTACTAATACTAATACTATGCTAATATTATTATTGTCTGACTAATTATGATTTTTGTATTTTATCATTCAAAATGGAAAATTTCTACGCGGAAGAGTATCAATATCATCAATATGATGTTGTTGATGATAATTATGCATGTGAACGAATAAAAACTTCCGATACAAGGTCAAATACTTCATTAGCTTCAATTTCCAAGGATTTAAGCGGTGGTCCCAGAAGATCTTTAAAAAAACGAATCATAACACGTGGTTTTGTGTATAAGTATTTTGAAAAAGTGAATTCGTAATTTGCAAATTAAAAAAAAAAAAACGAAATATTATTATTATTTGTTATAAAAAAAAAATTAAAGTATCGTGTGATAGTCCTCACAAAAAAAAAATATTTTAATGGTACGGTGCGAAAACAAAAAATTCCTTCCCAAAAAATTAGGTTTGAAAAGCATAGATTTTTGCTGTTGCATATTCATATTCATATTCCCTCGTTGTGCAATTCAATCACAATTGTTCGCTTGACAATGAGTATAATTTTATGAAATAAAACATTTGCCATACGACACAAAATTGGCTAAATATGGCGAAAACGTTGATTGCCAAGCACGGCTAAACACAAAAAAGATAATTGGCGAAAAACCTGCACGGAGATTATGAAATTTGGAAGGAGAAAGTGACACGACAAATGTTAAATCTTTTTTCTGTGTTAATTAATTATCCAAAAGACATTAAATCATTCATTTTAAAAAAATTTCTTATTACGTTAATAACAATTAAAGTGGGACGTTTATACATCGAGTACTAATTAATTTACTTATGATTATTATAATGATGTCGATCCTTCCCGTTTATCTTTGATACGCGCCTAAAAAGTAAATAACCAATTTGCATTTTTTTTCTTTATTCGTTTTATGTATGACGACACACCCCATTCACGATCAAAATCGAATATTTAAAGGATCCATTTTATCTGTGATTGCGAAAAATAACCAAAATTCTAAAAAAATAATTGGTTTACTAAAAATTTTTTATAAATTCCTTAACTGCAATATATACAATTTGAAAAAAAAACGAAATTTGATAATAATTAACTGAACAAATCAAAATGAAATTCAATATTTCTCTTCTCTTTTTGGCTATCTTTGCCGTTGTTGCTTTAGCAAGTCCAATGAATGATAACAGTAATTTGGAGGGGCGAGGTATTTCATTTAACTATTGCAATAAACATCATTATAGTCAAATATCATTGTTTTTGAAAAAATGCTAACTATTTG
>CAJVPN010000754.1:0-21817 GCA_910592215.1 Entrophospora candida
AACTGCACTTTTGGATCTATTTAATATACAAGCTATTTCTCTATAAGAAAAATTGGCCTTTTTTAAGCCAACAATTTTTCCACATTCAGATTCAGATAATTGAGTAGCTTTGGGCATTTTAGATTTTCTAAAAAAATGAAATGGTTTTAAGTTTACTTTAAACAAATTATTTAAAAGATCTTCAAAATCAACTCATTTGAGTATTTTGTATGACATCTTGGCAATTAATTTACCAAATGATAGATACAACTAGATTTAAACATAAGACGCATTTTTTACTTATACCACAAAGGTTGTTAGAAATATCTACTCTCCACCATTTCCACATGTATTCAGTATTTATATACCATCTATTCCAGGATGAGACACATATGAAAATTGCATTTAATATGATTCATTGAAACAAGGTCTGCTAAAATGAAGAGCATCAATCCGAATCAAAGCAAATTATGATTCATTGGATTAATTTATTTATATCATCAGGAAGTCTTATAGGCATTCAACAACATTCTTGTTTTTTAACACCAAAAAAGTGATAATCAACAGACCCTAATATGCTCACTCACCTAAAGTAGAAAATTATTTTTTATCTAATTTTCTTTTTCTTCTAGGCTCTTTATAAATTTGTGTTAACCTTTCTTTATTGATCTTTCTTTCTGGAAAATTTCATAGGTAATTTTCTCTTTCCTTAAATAATTTTCAAGCATCTTGATATCAACTAATTTTAAAAACATAAGGTGCAATCTTTTCTCCTTATTCTTTTTTTGTGATTCTTGAGTTCCATGGATTGTGTATTTTAGATTTTAAACAAGGTGAAAAAACTCTTCGTTAATAAATTAAGTAATAATTCACAATTTATTACTGAACGGAAGATGAATTGGGAAAACTAAATGAATGATCAAATTTTCACGTTGTACAAATTTTATCCAAATTTGGGTAATTTTCATTTTAAAAATTTTTTTAATATAATCATTCCATTCATTTAATAAAATGTACAAGACTTCAAGATCATTCATTTTGTTCGTTATAAGGTATAAAAAAATTAGTTAACTATTGATGTTTGTCTCTTTTTTTTTACTCGGGGCAAAATCATTAATTTAACAACAATTACGCGTTATTTCAGTTTTTTATGTTTTTTATTAACTGCAACAGCGTCTACTGAACTTTATGCGATAGAAGGTAGATTTGCTTTAAACCAAGTTGTAAGAGGTGATATATTAAATTTTTTTGTGTTTAAAACCTACTACCATTATTGTGTAAATGATTTGATCAATTGTTTTAATTTCAAATCTTTCATTTTCAAAGACATTTCACAACTTGAACCAACAACAAAAGTTATATTAGATGGTGGAAAATATTCAACCTTGATTAGAAAAAATGGAAAATTTATAATGTAAAATATTTATTTATAATTTTCTATATATATATTTAATATAGTTTTTGTAATAAGTTCAATTCAATTAATTTAATTAAAAATTTTTTATAAAGAAATGATATTCCACCAGGTTCTTACCTATTAGAAGTTTTATCAAGAAAATTCATTTATCCAAAGGTTTTTTTTTTGGTTTTTCACTATATATTATTTTATTTATCGTATTATATATTAATTAGTACTATTTTTTTTTAAAAAAGTTAAGAATTGATGTGAGTTCAACAGGTATAAAACCAACAGTAGTAATTACAGGTAGTGAATGGAATAGTAATTCTCCAAAATTGCAGTATCCATTAGAATTATATGCAAGAGCTCGATCTGAATATTTTACGGTATAAAAAATTTTTTCCTTATTATTCAATTTAAAAAAAAAAGGTTCACTTTTTTTTTGCTATTTACTAACAAGTAAAAAAAAATCTTTTTATATATATATATATATAAAGGTGAAAGAAGGATTTAGTATTATTAGTGTTTTTGCAAATCCATATATAATAATGTTAGGATTTAGTGTATTGATGTTGTTTATAATGCCAAAGATGATGGCAAATATGGGTATGTAATTAATCAATAATTACTTTTATATTTTTATCAAGTGTTTATATTAAATAATTGATTATATTCAATTTAGATCAAGACGCGTTGAAAGAAATGCAGGAAACTCCAGCTCAAAATCCACTTGCCGAAATGCCAGATTTTTCTGCTGCAATAGCAAATTTCATGTCTGGAGGAAATGTTGGTAGTAATAATAATAATGAAAGAAGCAATAAGAAAAACTAATATACATATATATCTACATAGTTAATAAAAATTTTTATACAAATATCTTAACTGCTTATCATCATTAACAATAACAATAATATTTTTAATTATAAGTTACTATGAAATTTTATTA
Source organism: Entrophospora candida (assembly GCA_910592215.1). Classification (NCBI taxonomy): domain Eukaryota; kingdom Fungi; phylum Glomeromycota; class Glomeromycetes; order Entrophosporales; family Entrophosporaceae; genus Entrophospora; species Entrophospora candida. The sequence continues at coordinate 2,325 of CAJVPN010000754.1, forward strand.
GATTAGCTCTAATTTCTAAAATATAAATAATAACAATATTTTCAAGTTATTGTTTTCTTTGATATCTAATTTTGGACAATCAGTAATACGATTTTTAAGGTCACTACTAAACTACAACCTTCAGTTATATCTTTGGATTTTTTGCTGGATCTTCTGAATCTTCAAGTACTGGCGAAACTCTTGTTTAGCAAATGCTTAAAATTTGTTCAGAACAATTTTTACTTATAAGAAAGTTGTATTTTACCAGAACGACGACTAATTCTATGTACTGTTATTTCATTAAAAAAATTTTCTTTGTAATTATATTAGTTCGTTTTTTAAAAAAGATAATTTAAACTTTTGAGAAGTAATTAAACACCCATTTATAACTTGGAAAAGTCATTATTTGTTAAAAATTCAGATAACCCTTCAAAATGTTTGTCTTGCTATGCATAAAAATTTTACAGAGTAACATATTATCACTCCTGTCTGTAGTTTCGCCTCTAGAATATAGTAATTTCATTTCATCTTCCGATGCAAACACAATGCGATTCCAATCATGTCCCTTCCAGGCAATCTACAAATAACGTTATGTTAAATTTAATCACGAGTATTTATTTGAATAAAAAAAACCATGCGCCTTGGACTTGATTTTGTGTTGGTCTGTTAATACCATTAGATTTTAAATGATAGAAGGAAATTTCATATCATCAATCAATAAATAAAAATATATCTAACTTGTAAAAAATAAATAAAATATAACAAAACCTTTTAAGGTCACAAATCTTAAATGTTTAATTGGTAGAGAAAATGTTGTCTTCAACAAAATTGTAATATCTTCGTCGAATATCATCATTTTCGTTTTTGTGGCCTCTTCTTAATATGCCTAGGTGGCCACCGTCTAGCAAAAAATAATAATGTTGTTTATTAATTAATTAATTAACTTTAAATTTTTAACAAAATAACATCTTCCACAATAATCTTTCATCTTCTAATTTCTCCTCCTCGTCAGCTTTGAAAGCATCTAATAATGACAAAATAAAATATTTCTTGTCTGAAATAGACAAAGAAAAAATTTTTTTTTGGATGATCTGGCTATGTATCTTAATTGGTTTTGCTAACAAAGCGATTTGCCGCCCTGAATGTAGATGGTGATTATGGCTTAAGGTACCACCATTAATACTCGATACCATTCTTTTATTTAATAACATGATGTTTCCAATAGATGTATTAATTACATTATTTTACGGTGCACTATATATAATATTAATATATATTTGAATTGATTTCATTGATTCGTTTGTGAATTTCATTCTTCGCAATATGCATTTTTGTTTAATGTATTAATCATATTATTATTACCTCCATTATTTTTTATTTTTATCATTATACTATTGAAATATGAGATCTGATTTAACTAACTCATTGACATCTCTAATCAATCAAAAATTTGATTTTGAATATGTGTTTATATTTGCGTTGCTCTGTCCTTTGTCAATATTTAGTAAGAATGTATGTATTGCTTGTTGAGGATACAGCCATTTGACCATCCTGTGGACAAAGATACTGTTGCACATCCCCTTCGCCATTGAGACTATGTTGGGTTGTGGGTCTATAAAGACAGTGTACCGCTGCTGGTGACAAAAATTTTGAATGACTGCACCGCCGTGCAAAGCACATACACGGATGTTTCTTAAACCCTTATTATTATCATGGTAATGTTTCACTTGCAGACAGTATAATAGTTTAAATGTGTTTCCCCTCTCCTCACATAGACGCGCTACCAACTACATTGGATCTGGTTTTTCATTTTTTGTTATCCCCAATTCGAAATCTCATTTTATGTGATTCTTTTATCAAGGTCCCTTGCCAAATTTTTTGCGTAATTTGTTGTCTTCCGGATAATTATTATTTGTGTTGAGAACAAATCTTCTTAGTGGTGCGATGGAGAACTTATTTGAGCAATCAATATTTTATAATTGCAATTATTGTTGATGCGATGAGCGGTAGTTATGCGACCTGGTTTTTTTCATAATTATTATAGATAGATGTAGGCAGGTTTGATATTGACAGTAGAACCTTCAGAAATGTCGGTGTCGTTAATAGAGGCTGTGTTATCATCATCATTGTTGGTTACGCGAACAATATCTTCATTTGTATCAGCATCTATTATCAATTACCATTTTTAGTTGTTAAATATAATATTAAAATCACTTTCACAAAAGAATTAACACTATCTCATTTCTTACTTTCACTCACAATGAGAATACTATTATCATTATGAACGATTGCTATTACCAATGTTGTTGTCGATAATTTATTTCTTATTGCCTATTCTTTTTATGTATTAAAATATCAGTTGAAATGGATAGGATGAAGAAAATAACATGATTGTAAATATTTTGAATGAAAATTAAATTAACTAATTTTCTTACTGAATATTTTTTTTTATGAAGGTTCTTTTCAGTAAACCATCATTTTAAAAAATTTACTACTATATGAGCCTGAAATAATAAAGAAAATGCTAACGGATTTGTAATGTCTGGTAAAAATTAACATTACCCTTTGGATTATTTAGATTTCCTTCAGATACTTCAGATAATAAATCATATATCTGATTGCCGATCGAATTACCCTAAAATGTAATATTTAGAATTTGATTTGTTCGTGTCGCGTTTCTGTCACTATATATACTGATATAACAATCCTATTCATTGATTTTATTTTCATAGCTGCAATATTACTATTACTACCTACCATCACTAACATCACTACTATTACTACAATTAAAGGCAAGATTTTGGAAATGTATATTCTTATTACATTAGGTTTATCTTCTTTATTTAAATCCAGTATTGGGTGTAAAGACCTCTTTTTGAGTAGTCAGTCCTCTCCAAGGGTCTGTTTGCAACCCTTATGGAGTTACCCAGTCTCTTTGCTCAAATATTATAAATAATTTGAGGTTTTTGGGTGTATTGCCTCTTGAATTTCAAGAATTCAATTCTTGGTTGATGTACACTAAACTTTTTTTATATGACCCCATTTCTTTTTCTTAAACTTGTCCGATCACTTGATTAAACCCTTTCCATTTCATATTTCAATATTATTATTAGATGCCCAGAGCTGAACTTTACACAAATAGGACGTTACTAGCCTTAATTGTAAAAATAAACGAATACATCATTATCTCGACCATCTTGAGGGTAACATCTTAATCTTAACACATATATATATACATATTAATATATATCTTATTATTATAAAATTTTAATTTTTTTAGGGTCTTTTCTATCCTACAATTTACAATCCTGTTCGTCATTATGAAATTCTTCAAAATTTATTTCATCTTAGACGAACAATAACTGATGGCGATGGAAATTTATATGAAATAACAGAGGAATGGGATAAAATTGAATTACAATACCTTCAATTTATCATAAATGAAGGTTCTGCTGATATTCGAATCCAATATTACCGTTATTTTATAATGAGGGGTTCTTTATATATAATGCACTATATATATAATATATATTTTGGAATTAAAAATATATTTTTTTAAATATGTATCAGTCAGAGTTTTGAATTGCCAATATTAATCCAATCAATCCAATTAATCCAATTAATTTCAACCTCAACAATTTCAGAGCTCAAAGCCACATAATCATAATATGTTTATCTAAATGAAAACATTAATCAATTAAAAGATTGAATAAATGAGCGTGAAATAACATAATATATCCGCTTAATAAGAACAAAATTCAATGTAGCAGTATTACTATTTCTTCAAATGAAGGTAAATAAAAACCTTTTGAAGCCTATGTTGCTCGATTCATTCAATGTAAAGTTATATTACTTGAGATTTCGTGAAGTTGTAATTGTGCAGTCCTTTCAAAGAAGGATAATAAATGGTCACACATTGCTGCCGATCCTAAAGATGCTTTGGTTACTAGGATTTATAGAAGTTTTAATTATAAAAAAACTCGCTGTTGTGAATATGCTTTAAAAGTTGCCTGAAGGCCAAATAGTTTCAGGTCATTAAAAACAATTCAAGTCACATTGATTTTCGTAATGTTTATTTTATCCAAAGTAAAAAAGAAAAAGGTTTTAGATTGGGAACATTTGCGCTGAGATTTATCATACTGCTGGTAAAATGTTTAACAGTATGATGAACAGTCATCGTCTTTCTACAAGGCTTGATGCTGAAATTGATGAAGTATTAAATCTACCCACGCTCCTGTGATGTCCTTTCACTGAATATGCCATAGCTTAGGCAATGAATAAAAATATAAGATAATGCTAATTTAAATTTCACAAAATTTTATAATACATTTTTTTATTATTATTATTATTAATGTGGTACAAATTGAATTAAAAAAATTAAGTTAAATATAAAAGATTTGTAGTTGAATTTGTGGTTGAATTTGAAAGAGAATTTGAAGTAGATGTCGATGCGTTTATATTTGTGGAATTGCTATTGTTGCTGTTGTTGTTGTTATTATTATTATTATTAATATCAATATTATTAATATCAATATTATTACTGCCACTACCAAAACCACCAACATCGCCGCCACCACCAACATCGCCACTGCCACCAACATCGTCATTATCATCACCTTCGCCATTTCCATTGCCATTAACATTAACATTGTTATTAGTTTCGGTTAATTCGGCAGATGTTAAACTTTTCATCTTGGGATATGTTACTTTCTCATCTAATTCATCTTGAGCCCAAACCAACATTTTTAATAAATTTGGTAATTTTGGATCTTTTTCTTGACTTTGTGAAGTTAAAATTGCGGCATTTAGTTCACTAGCTGTACGTAGACGTTGTGATGGGTGAAGTAAATCTCCTACAGGGGATGTGGTTGTGTCATCAAACGCTAACAATGCCATTGATCTCTCGAGTTCTTCAAGAAACTCAGGCTTTTATATTATATATATCAATTAGTTACGCGCGCACATATTTATACAATCTATCTTATATTAACAGACGTATTTGTTTGAATTGTAACCTACATTCTCTTCTCCTAGAGGTGCTAACTCATCTTGTGCGAATTCTAAAGCTTCAGATACTCTTCCTTGTCTAATATATTCTATTAATCTTTGTTGTTGAAGATGGAAATATAATTTTGGATTTGTATCTAATATCTGAAGACATTCAAAAGGAACGAAGGTAAGAAAAGGAATAAATAAAAATAAAAATAAAAAGCGGTAGTGAATTAATATAATAATTTTATTATATTGACTCATGTTGAAGACTGAAAAATGATTTTTATCTTCATCGACCATAATGGTCTGAGAGCGTTACAAGAACCATATTCTAATCATTGTCGCTTATATATATATATATATGTTTATGCACCTTTTATAGAGAGCAATAAAAACAATTATAATTATAACACTTGCCTCTGGATTTAAATCATTTACACGTTCAATTGCTTCTTCAACATTACCATTTTGAATGGCATTTTTTATATTCATTCTATCATTTATCGAATCTACATCAATGCTTGGTGATATGCCACATTCTTGACTAAATGTTTCAGCTGCATCTTTATATCCTTCAATCACAAAGTAATTCATAATAAGTTTATTTAAATCTCTATTAGTAAAAATTATTATTAGAATATTATTTTCAACAAATAATTTAAAACGGTATAAAAGGAATAATATATATTATATATATTAATAATAATAAAACATACGATTTATCAATTTTAACTTCTGACAATTTTTTTACCCAGTCATCTTTTGTTACAAGCTTTTTCCTAGAGCTTGACTAAAAAATATTTTTTTTAAGAAGGCATTTAAATAATAAGAAAAATCATTCAGAACTCGTTGGTTGAATAATACTTGCCATTTTGTCAGCTTATATAAATTATTAATATTAATAAGTAAATTCGAGTGGAAAAAAAAAGATCTATCTAATTTTGGAGGCAAAATGTCACACAAGTAATAGTATTTATCATCCCGCAGTAAAAAATGGACCCTTTTTTTTAAGGAAAATATTTAGTTACACGAGAACGTTATCGTCCATCTATTACTATCAATAACGATTATCGCAAGGCTTTAAAAAAAACAAAGCAAAAATGCTACTTTTTGACTCTGAAAGAAAACAAAAACATCAAGTTCGATACACCGAATTTCAAGCAATTGTTTTAGCAGGTTATGGTAACAGGTAATTAGTTTAATTGGTTCTTTATATATATACTATAATAATGAGGATATAAGGATATAAGGATAATAAGGATAATATAAGGATAATGATATTTTATGTTTGGGTATGGTAATCTATTTAAAGACTTTATCCACTCACCGAAGATAATAATGTACCAAAAGCATTATTGCCGATTGCCAATAAGCCAATGCTTTACTATGTTTTGGACTGGTTAGAAAGAGCAGGAATTTTTGGTAAAACTTTTAATAATAATATAATAATTGTAGTTACTTGTAACAACAATACTTTTGGGATTAATTCTTTTTTTAAAAAAACTATAATAATCAAATCTATATACATTCTCTTTTAAGATGTAATCATTATCACGGAATCAAATGGAGAGTATAAGATAGGACAATATATTAAGAATGTGTATGAAGGAAAATTAAAACCGATTTTGGAAGTTGTGAAAGAAGATGTTGGTACTGCTGATGTATTAAGATGTGTGAAAGACAAGATCTATGTAAATATATATATATTTCCCTATTTGTATATATTTCTTTTTTAAAAAGAGAAAAATATTAATAATAACAATTTTTATCATAGAATGATTTTATAATAATAAGTTGTGATTTAATTTTGGATTTGCCACCACATCAATTATTGGATTATCATCGAAAGCATAATCCTACTTTTACGGCACTTTATTCCGAACCAAAAAAATCAGAAGGTGTAACAGGAGGTAGCGGTGGAAGTAGTGGTTGTAAAGATGATGGTAAGTCTGTGTGAATGTTTTTTCCTCTTTATATGTGAACTTTTTTTATTCTTTGTTAATTTAATAATTTTAATTACAAGTTAAGCAGTTTGTTGGTGTTGACGTAACAAAATCACGTTTAGTTTATCTTGCATCGAGTGCAGATTTGGATGAAGAACTTTCTGTGCGTATGTCACTATTATGGAAGTGAGCATATAATTTATATATATATTATTACTATAAATATTATCACGATTATTACTATCAAATAATAAGAATAATAATACAATATATAAATATAATATAAACATAAATAGATTTCCACGTTTAAATATTCTTACAAAATTACAAGATTCGCATCTTTACATTTTTAAAAGATGGGTGATTGATTTAATCGTGAATAAAAAATCAATATCTAGCATACGTGAACAACTCATTCCATTATTAGTGAAATGTCAATATCAAAAAAAATTAATCGATAAAGAAGGAATCAATGAATGTAACCAATCATATGTCATTATCATAATTATAATTACTTTATTTGTTGATTAATTGATCCTTTGAAATAACAATAGTTGCCAAAACTCAAGATTCTCAAAAAGTAGCACTTGATTATTCTACAACATGGGTTGATGATGATGATAATGATGATGATGATAGTAGTAATAATAACAATACTAATATATGCTCAACAATTAAATGTCAAATATATATTTATAAAAATGGATTTTGTGGACGTGGTAATACGGTACCAAAATATTGCGATTTGAATCGTCATGTATGTATATGCTATTATAAGAATAAGAAAAGGCTGTTGATTATTTGTTTATCTTTACTGAATCATTTATAAAAACATATATATTATAAAAATAGATGACTAAAATACGTACAGAAACTCGTGTCTCACAATCTGCAGTAATCAGCCCAAAAACACAAGTATTCCTAATTATATATGCTATATACATGTTTAAAAATCTATTCGTTAATTATTATTAATTCCTTTTCTTGTAGGTTGGATCGGATTCTTTGGTAGGTGATGATACCAAGATTGACGATCGTACCTCCATAAAACGATCAACAATTGGTACACATTGTGTTATTGGAAAAAATGTGAAAATATCAAATTCGGTTATAATGGATCATGTAATTATAGAAGACAAGTAAGGATTTAATTATTATTTAAATATTTAAATATATTTATATAGGTTTTTTCTTTTTAATAAATACATTATTTTTCTCCTTTCGAAGTGTAAAATTGGATGGATGTGTTGTATGTAACAATTCAAAAATAATGGAAAAATGCCAATTAAAAGATTGCGAAGTTGGGGGTGGATATATTGTAGTATCTGAAAGTAAGTAAAAAAATCAACAGTAGTAATAATAATAATATTTTTATTTAAAAATAAATTTTTTTTTTAATTTAGCACAAGCGAAAAGTGAAAAACTTGTCGAATTTAGAGATTTAAGTTAATTTGGAAATAAAATATATTATTAACGTTAACACCTTACATATTATTTAAACACCTTATGTAAAAAATATACAAATAAATATTTTACGATGACATCACGTGTCCATTTTTTTTAAATAAATATGGTTAAAATTTTTTTTACATTTTGAAAACATCATTCATATTCATTTCATGTGATCTAAAAAAAGGAAAAATGGTTATTATTTTGATTTTCATTTTAAAAATTTTTTTATTTTAGAAAAAAAACCTTTACTTACGCGCTTAATTGAGGCTTTTGAGCATATTTTGCTTTAAGAATGTCTCTAATCGAGATTAACAGCTCTTTGTATGTAGGATGTGGATTCTGTGTTAAACTTTATAATAAAATAAAAAATAAACAATATATTAAGTGTATTGCTTTGGGAAGAAACAAATAATTAATTAGTATAATATAATAATATATATATATATATAAAACTCCATACGATTTAACCAAAGCGTGAGACATTGCGCCAGTAGCTTGACCTGCTTCATGTGCATCAGCAGATGTTTGTTCATCTTTACACCTATTAATTTAAGAATTAAATTATTATTGTTATAATTCAAAAAATCGTTATAATCCCCTCCTCACTCTAATCGCCCATTTCGTCACCCTCCAATACACACCCACTAAACATTATAACATCAGCAGGACTCGCCTTTGTTGCTATATTTTTTCTACGAATTTTTGAACTAGAGAACGCATTCGACAGAGTACTTTTCAACCCTTCGACTTCTCCATGTAAATATTTTATACCAACCGAAAACACATTTTTTTTAAAGGAATTTGGACGCTTGATTACACCACGAGTTGAGTAGACGTATGGTAGATCGAGAACGGTTCCTGAATGACAACAATCAAAAACTACCGTTAATCTGACGCCTAAAAAAGAATAATATATATGTATTAGGTTAGCTTTATGTTGGGAATATTGATTTAAAAAATAGATTTATTCATGAAATAATTACCAAGTGGAAGAGATTCTACCAGAATATGATGCATTTCCTATTAACATGTAAAAGTAAAGATCAAAATAAAGTAAAATTTAATTGCATATGCTTTAAATCACATACATATACTAAAACACATATACCAATTAACAACTTACATCATCGATGATTTGACCTTTTGTTTGAAAATCAACTGGCATAATAGTTTCATCAAAACCATCTTCTTCATCGCCAGTAGAATCTGCTAATTGACCACCATGCCCACTATAATGAAAGAATAATCTTTTTTTTTTTTTGGTAAAATAATAATAATTTTCCACTTAGTAATATATCAATTGACTAATAAACAGTGCATGCAATCGATTATAGTAACTTACGAATCATCTTTTTGAGCACCTGAAACAAGCCATTTCATAGCATTCAAAAGATTTTCTCTAGTAGGTATTTTTGAAGGGTCAAGTTGATCATCGGTCAATATAAGCATATTAGATTCACTAAACCCATAAGTATTAATTATGAACTTTTTTATATTCTGTACATCATTAATACATCCTATATCATTAATAATTGGATTAATTAGCTAAAATATTTAAAAATATTTATATTCATCACATTTACATATTTGTCAATAACAAATATTATCGGTCAATCAGCAATATCAATCAACCAATCAACCATCTAATCAATCAATGTATACCTTTTAATGTGTAAGAAGTGTTATAATAATTAATTCCAATTAGCAAACTTTTTTTTTTGCCACTACAATCTGATAATTTATAATCAACAGATTGATTTGGCTTGACAAAGAAATTGAAATCATCAGGTAAAGATTCATTATCATGTTTCAAATAGGAAACTTGATCTCTGGAAGATGATTCATTCGTTATTTCTACTTCTATATTACCATCATCGACTTGATTTTTTGTAGTTTTTGTGGTGGTGGTGGTAGTGTAAACCACACCATCATTACTACTATAGGAGGAAGAATTAACGGATGTTTTGCTACTACTAGTTTTATGAGTTGACATAATTGAAGAAATTGAAATGTATTTTTATTTTTTTCAGGAAAATTAATATTAATATATATTATTTATTTTGTTGGGAATTTTTAATCTCTTGGCTTTTATATACACAAATATAGGATATCAAGACCAGATTTGTAAGATAGATGTAGATTAAATATTAATTAAAGCGGTAAAAAGAAGGCTTGTAATACAATTAATTTAATTAATTTAAGCCCATAACCCCTTAATAAAGTCAAGATCCACCATTCTATTGTTTTATAATCGTTATCTTTTTAATAATCGTTTTGATAATGCTATTATTTAATTCTTCCCCAATTTTCTCTAGAAGTTGTAGGGAAAAAAGTGTTTATTTTTACAAAAAGACTCTTATGCATAATTTCAAATAAAAATCATGTATGTACACATGAATCAAAATTTCAAATTTGATTGATTAATATGTTTTTATATTCATTACCAAAATTAGTGTCATCAAAGCATGTGAATAATTTAGAATTATCTTTTTTTTTTAATCCCTCGAAATTTGATAATCTAATATATTAGAATTAGTTAAAAATAAAAAAATTTTCTTAGATAAAATGGATTTCGTGAGGGATTTATTTCTATAAATCAAAACAAAAGGTCAAACTGATCTACCTTTTTCACGTTTTTTTACATCTTGATAATATAATAATAATCAAAAGGGTGGTAGATCTAAATTAACTCTAGATTAATTTAGGAGTATTTAATTAATGACGTGTTAAATCTCTAAACAAATAAAGTGAATTATTTTCAAGTTTGGGGTTTGCTGATACTATAAAATAATATAACGCATCAATCATTAATCATAAAGGGAATTTAACATTAAATATTTACCTGCTCTGGAAGAATTAAAACTTTTATTATAATAATGTAGGGTATACATTCAGCCCAAATTGGTTTGGTGATTTCAATGGTCAAAATTATTCCAATTTTGATGGTAGAAAGTAGAAATTAATTACGACACTCACTATTAAAAACATAAGTGTAACACTCCTTTACTACATGTGTAACCCCTTTACTACATGTGTAACCCTTTATGACAGTGTCAAAATACTTTGGGCTGCATGTATAATGTAGGACATGCTGCAACAAAGCAACATATTAGTTGTTGAAATTATATCCAAAATTATTTGAACACTTTAACTTGATAGCTGAAATTCTGGGTAGTTTTTTTATGTCTATTGATATAAAGAGTATTGTAAATCTGAAATTGTTTGCTGAAAGTGACTTTTTCAAATTCCATTCAGCCAACATCCTTAGAAACACACACCTGTACAAGAGAAAAAAATTATATTGGAGGCAATAACATTATTAGTGAGTCTGATATTTTGGGAGAATTAAAGACAAGCTAGTGAGGAGTGAATTGGAATGTTAAGAAACTAAAAGATAAGCCAGTGGATAATGAATTGGAATGTCAGCAACAATCAATAATTATTATGGAACTTAATAATAAAATTGCACAACAGCAACAACAACTAGAAAAATATAAAAATGAGGTAGCAAGTTAAAAAATAAATTAAACACCACCTTTTATGATCACATATATCAAATTCATGACTTATATAAAGAGCAATTTAACAAAAATAAATATCTTACTAAAGAGTGGGATTCTCAAATTCAGAAATCAACAAAAATGTATAGAATCTATAATAGAGATTGCACTTGCTGAACATGATTCTCTGTATGATGATATTGAATCATTAATTAAAGACAATAATGGATTTTTGTTAGAAAATCTTATGCTCCTAAAACAGATGTAACCAAGTTATTGTAAAATTCATTGAAACTCTAACTTGAAATAAAAATTGCCATTACCAGATCAGGGGTAGTGAAGATTCAGAACATCGGCATTCTGCATCATTGTTCACTCTTCAAGATGTTTGTGCATTGAGAGCAAATTTCCGGTCAGCTAGGGAAGCAAACTTAGTTATTCTTAATGTTGTATAACATTCCTTTTAGCAACTCAATACTTATGACTTAAATCAATGCAGTCAACATTCCACTAGAATATGTTCTCCAGAGTATCAATCATGATGTCCTAGAAAAAGAAACCTAAATATTAACCAATTGAGTCAATAAAGCATTCATTTCCAAATTGCATGAAGTTGTCAAGAATGCAGAACTTGATATAGGAACAAGTGAAGCTGTTACTGATACATTGGTGGCTCATTTAATATTTCTTACTGTTGACTTTAATGAATGGCCCTTGGTAGTTAAGTGAGTATTAGTGGAAATAACCTTTTTTTATGATATGCTTAGTAGGTACATAATCTTTAAGAGGGTCTGGGACACTTTACCGACACCTACTTTACTGACAACACACAGGGTTACATTTAATCTCTACACAATCAAACAAACTAACAAAATGCTAAAATATCATGTTGTATGTTGTCTTGTCAGTAAAGTGGGTGTCGGTAAAGTGTCCAGGTCTGCTTTAAGATTATGTACCTACTTAGCCAGGTTTAGGGTTTCTGGTCGAAACTGCTTCTATTAGTAGCCAAAATTGCCCAAACTAGTTTGGGCTTTGAGAAACAGTTTGGACCAGAAACCTTAGCCATGTTATGTATATACTATGACTAGACTATGTATCTACTACTATGACTAAATTAGGTAGGTATAACTATGATTATGATCTTGCTAGGTTGTGTTGTATGCTCCAGTGGCTCTTTTTCTTTCTTTCAAAGTCATGTACATTGTTGTGGTTGCTGGCTTTTGATTGGTTTGTGAATGTTTTCCCCACCAAGGCTGAGGCACAACATGCTGATTGTGAGGGCATGCCCAAACTGGATGCAAAGCATCCTGGTTTGCAAATCCGCAATGATGTAATTATTAATAAATTAGACTATTTCATGACCAAATTGTACATTGATTGAGTGGTCTAATAAATTACTTTGAAAATGTATAAATAGAACATCTATCCCCCCACTTTGGAGCAAAAAAACTAATTCATAAAAATACACATTTCTTATATCTCTATAACAATACATTTCCTAGGCGAACTGCCAATTTTGTCAATTGCAGAGGATGAGGCATGAAATGACAAATTGGCAATCTGTATTTTGGCTTTGTATGTTGCATTCAAATGCCAGGTTTGAGGCACAAAGTGCCGAAATAGTATTCATGATCTGGTTTTGCATGTCACATTCAAATAACAATTGAGAGTGAGGCACATAGTGCCAAATTGTTATCTTCACTTGGTAATACACCAAAGCAAATTTTCTCTTATCCCTTCCTTATGTTATTCTACCTTGATGTATTACCACAAGTATGCTATGCTTTGAGTCTCTATGAAGCTTTTTCATATGGTTGATGCTTTCACATATTACTGAATCAAAAAATTGATTATACTTTTGCATTATTACTTTGGATCATACTTTTATGTATTACCATATCAAAGATTTGTTTGCACTTTTGCATATCACTATATCAAAAAAATTGGATCATTGAAAATTTCTTACTTTGGTGTATTATTTTGGATCAAAAAATTGGATCATACTTTTATGTAATAATTTCGGAATTGAATTTTTTCCTGCACTTATTGTAAGGGGTAACAAAAATCCTCTTACCTGAGATGAATAATTAGCCAAATGTAGCAGTCTCTCTTCACCAGAGATTATACTTCTTAGCTAGTACCTGTTGGAATTAGTGTTGGATATGGTTTATATGGTGGAAGAACTGGTGCTATAGGATTGTGTGAATTTCTAGTTATCACATCTTGATTATCAAAACCAAGTCCTTTATATGGATTTCGGTCAATTTGATATGAATATTTCCAAATCTGTTGTCCTTTAGCTCCTATCAATTTTCGTTTGCTTTTTATAGTATAACTGCAATAGTTGCCAGCAATTGCATTAATTGTCTTTATAGCCAAATTAATATCTGGCATTTCTTTTGCACAAGATTTAAAGCCAAAGTGCAATGAAGATTGATTTTGAATTTCTATAAACCTTTCATGAGATGTTTCTAATGCAACTTTCACTTGATTATCAGAGAGAATTCAATCATCATCTATACCAGTAAAACCCAATGATTGGAAAAGCTCTTGTACAACTTCCCAATGATTCACTGAATTGAATGAATTCCAATAATTATTCTAATGCCTTTGATGCATTCCTGTTTAACATTATTATTGCTTCATAAGTAACATTATCTGCATGTTAACTTTCTTGTATCAAATTATTTATAATTAAAAACATATTACCTTGAAAATATGTAAAATACTAGACATAGTAGTTACTTACAGAGAATGGAAAGCTTGCGTGAAGAACTACTTGAATATCTAGCAATATATTACCACTCCAAAAACGCTTCTTGCTAAATTTGTTCATGTGAATATTCTATAGTTGGTGTTGAAAGATGACAAGATTATTATTATGTCTCATTTCTATTTATTATATATAATAATTGTATAAAATAAAATATTATTAGTATAGCTTTGTCTTTTTATAAAATTCAAAGTATCTTTTATATTAATTTATAGCAATTAAAGATATCTTAAAGGCTGTTCATTTAGTTTTTCTTAATTTAACAAAAACATATAGTAGAGGACAAGAATTCGTAACTTTACCTATAGAATTCGCAATGTATGTTAACTTCATACTGTCTTCTCAACAAAACTTTATTATTAAAAGTTATTACAAGTATGCTGGTCGATAGTCCTAATCCTGGAGAATCTATAAAAAAAGTTTCATTTAAGTTTCACAAATTTACAAGAAGTTTTGTATGTACAAACCTTAAAATTGAGGTCTTGTGTTTTTGCCATATGATTAAGAAATAGTAAATTTTTTTATCGAATTTCGTGTAACAAATAAAATATGGGGTTGTAGATCAAACTATTTTGCAAATTAAGGGTAGGGAGAATCACGTGGTATATTTAATAGTAAACAATGGCTCAAAAAAATAATGTCGATCATCATAAATAACAATAATAATAATAAAATAATTCAATATTAATATTACAAAGGCTCCTAGTACTATTTTTATTATTATTAAATAATGGCTCCAGACTTTAACTCTCCATCCTTTTGAGTTTATATCCAAATTTCCACAATGCTTGCAAGTGAATGTTAGTATTAATTTTCTGTGGACATAATAAATATTGTTAAACTCAAATTATTGTCTTTAAATGATTTATCAACAGCATTTCCAATTTTCCAGATCATAATCTAACTTATTCACAATGTGTATTTCTGGCTTCTTTTTTAATTTTTTTTACATTCTGATTTGCTTGATATAATTCAAGTCTGATATCAAAAGAGCTTGAGAACTTTTAAATGATAAAAGATAATCCATTAGGGAGTGTAGATACCACTTTTTCTACTATCCTATGAAAAGTAATGCTGAAATTCCATATTATCAACAGTAAGAAAATTTATTATTATTATAAATATTTGTATTTGAAGATGATTGTATATATCACTAATTTTTTACACAATAAGTGGTAATAAAGATAGCTATAATCTTGTCATGATTACAAATAACAAAATATTCTGCTAATGATGATGTTGATGAAGAAAATGTTGATAATAATAATGCTGAACAAAAACACAGTAATAAAATTTTAACTTTTAATTTCAAAATTTGTTTTACAAATATTAATAAAATTTATATATGTAAATAGTTTAAAAAAAAACAAAAGAAGGTGTTGTTAAATCCAGTATAAAGACTAGATCTAAATCAAAAAAATAAGTGTAAGAAATTTACACAATAGGGGGGTAATAAAGATAGCTATAATCTTGTCATGATTACAAATAACAGAAAACATCCTGCTAATGATGATGTTGATGAAGAAAATATTAATAATAATAATGCTGAACAAAAACCAGTAATAAAATTTTAATTTTAATTTGAAATTTGTTTTTACAAATTTTTTGTTTTATTAATGAATTTGTTTTTACGAATTATTTATTTTATTAATAAAATTTACATATGGTAAATAGTTAAAAAGAAAGAAGGTGTTGTTAAATCTAGTATAAAGACTAGATCTAAATCAAAAAAAAAAATAAATGTAAGAAATTAGGTAGATTATTTATTTTAATTATGAATTTGAACAATTATACTGATTATATTCACTTCTACTAAAATATTGTTAGCAAATTCATACTTTTTTATTGGATTTTTTTTTTTTTTTTCAACAAATTGAGAGTTTTTGGTTATTGATTTTTTTTTTTAATACATATGCACATACATATGTATGTTTGCATATATAAAATCAATTGAAATTGCTAAAATTACAATTAAAATAAGGTAAATTATTCAATAAATTCAACTAGTGATAATTAGTAATTCATGTTCCATTTTTTACATTAATAGATAATCAAATGAATTTATTCTTTTGTTAAGATTGAATAACTAGGATCTGTGCCTTTAAGAGTTTTAGCCATAATATGTATTGTAAAATAGTAAATTATAGATCACAAGAAACAAGCATATAAATCATTTCCGATTTATATGTGTTATGAAGTGAAAATTTGGAACCATCATCAAAAGTTGCAGCCAGTATCCTTAGAGTGAATAGCTTATATGAAAGAAATAATACCTTTTACTAAGGGACTAGTATTGGTTACTATGGGATTAGTATGTTTTTTGAAGAAATTAAAAGTTTTTACTAAATTATTTTGTTTGAAATTTTACAATAAATTAAAGGGGCTTATAATCTACATATGGAAAATTTTTGGACGTGTTTTGCATAACTTTTATTATGCAACTTCTATAATTCAAATTTTTGAGCCATTGATCTACATATAAATTGACACGTGATTCCCCCTACCCTTAATCTAGGGATATGGGGTTCAACAAGAATGTTACCCTTGAAATTCACAAAATTTTGCCATTTTATATAACAAAATAACGTTTTTGCTTTGTAAACTTTTCAAATAAAATAAATACACTTTTTGATCCAAAAAATTTTCATTCCTTGAGGTGAAAGAGAAGTAGTGGTCATGTTTTTTTTTTTTTTTGATAAAAGAAGAGTCCAATATTTAAATAAAATAAAGCTTTTTGAAAAAAAAATTTTTTTATGCTTATATTTATTGGAAATATCTTCTAAAATATGTTTCTACCAGTTTTATGGTGTTCTACCTTTCTTTTTAACAATATTTTTACTATCTTATGACCTGATCCTCATATATCTTGGAAAAGAAAAAAAATATAAATAATTTTTATATCAAATAAATATCTTGGAGATAATATAAAGTTGGGGTTTTTTGGAGTCACATTTGTACAATCATTTTTTTGATTACAGGGGTGTTTTATTTTCAATTTTTTAAAGTTTATTAGTAAAACATATGAAATTGATATAGTGGACAGTTTTAGAAAATGAAATCATATGACTTAGTATAATAAATAGAATTATACCCAAAACCATCAATGATTTATTGTTAACAAAAATGGAATTTTTGGTTATCAATAAAAATAGAATTATGCTCAAAAATATCAATAAAAAATGGAATTATTCTAATATAATAAAGTATATTTGTTAATAATAAATATTAAATTAATATATTATAATTTTTTTTTCAATTTATTACATGAATAGATTATTGGCTACCTTTAAAAACAAGTTTGAAGTTCTTTCTTTTTACATGTCCACCATCTATTTCTTTAAGGTTTTCTTCTTTAGAGCATCTACCATTAGATTCTTTTATGGTATTTATACATGAAGCCCAAATTGGTTTGGTGATTTTGATGGTCAAAATTATTCCAATTTTGATGGTAGAAAGTAGAAATTAATTATGGCATTCACTATTAAAAACATAAGTGTAACACCCCTTTACTACATGTGTAACCCCCTTTATGACAGTGTCAAAATACTTTGGGCTGCATGTATAATGGTATTTTTTAATGGATATTCATAAACTTTACAGTAACTAGGGAATATAAGGAGTTAATTGAGTTATTGAGTTATTGAGTTTATACATGAAGTCAAAACTATTTTGACCATTTGCAGATCTGGTCAAAATAGGGTCAAAATAAGGTCGAAACTGATTTTCACTATGTAGTTGAAACATTTCAGCTTTGGGGTTTTAATTTTGACTTCATGTATAATTGAGTTATATAGCAATAGAAATTTGGAACTTTTTCATTACCCCATTGTGTATGTTTTTTGTTTATGATCAAAGTTTTTGAATAAAAATTTTTTGCAAAACAAGAGGTTGAATGAGTTGAAGAGAGAAGTGGAAGATTATGAAGGCAAAAAGAAGGAATTAGCCATTCTTTAAATATATTTTTAGAAGCCTATTAATCAATCAATACAAAAAAGAAATTCATTACACAAAATGAAATGCCAAATTATTCTCTGTATGAATCCTAATAACAAAAGGGATTGATTATCCTTCAGATGACAGATTAACATCCATATTTCATAAATAATTCTTGTGTTCAATATATATTTAATGGACAGAAGGATCTGACAGGTTTATTTTAGTAAATTATGTTCACAACTAAATCTTATTTTTAGAAATCATTAGTTTAATCATTTGACATTTTTCTTAATGGTGCATTAATCATTCAATTTGCAAGATGATTAATTTGATTTTTTCTTAATGTGATGTCAGTCATTTGATTTTTAAAAGGTTTTGTTGTAATTAATATTAATGATATTCATTTACAGTCAATACAAACTTCATTTTTTTAATAAGTATTTTGAGATCAAATCCACATCTCACAGTGAATCTCAATATTTTATTTATTTAAATGCAAACAATGTTAATACAATTTCTTCCAATTTATTTATATTTAAATCATAACAACAATTTCCACAAAGGTATATTTATGCTTTACTCTCAAAATTATTTTTCACTATCATTAAACAATTCTTTATACTAAGAAATACTAAACACTATCTTCTTTATATTTTACACTATATATCCTGATCATGTTTCTTGGTGGGTGCCCATCTAGCTGTTTTCCTCTTTGCTACCAAGTCAGGTATGTCTCCAAACTTCATTAAATAAAATTTATTAAATATTACCTCATTAAAAGATAAGAAAAGAAATAAAAATAATAAAAACAATAGACACATAAAATAATTATGCATGGAATTACAGTCAGGGATATTTCCATAGATGGAAATACTAAATACCGTAATGATCGATGGTATGAAAAATTCTAGAAGAAAT
>CAJVPN010000755.1:0-21795 GCA_910592215.1 Entrophospora candida
AAATTTGGCAGTAAGGAAAATAGTTTTTTAACCAAAATCACGTGTAACCCTTTTTTAAAAAAATTTATTGCATTTTTTGAACGAATCACGAAATTGCAATTTTTGAAATTTGAGCGCGTGGCGCAGCAATATGAGGTCTTTAGACCGATCCAACCATACAATTGATGATGATAGAAATGTGAGAGGTGAAAATGATAAAAGCAATGACGATGATGAAACAATTAGAACAGAAAATGGTGAAGAAGAAGATGGTGGTAGTGATAATCATATTGAAAATGATATTTAGATATTTATTTTTGTGATTTTTTGGATATACTGTATATTCTAAAAATGTGCATTTTACTATTAAAATGCATTATTAATTACAGGGCCAACTACAATCAAACCTCGATAAGCCAAATTTTTGGGAATCACAAACAGATGTTGCACATTAATAGAATACAATCTTCTACAAAATTGACAGATATCAGCTCAAGAAGAATATTATAACCATTAAAATATTTTCCTCTTTTTTCATAATATGCTAATGGAAATACAAGTAAAAATACAAGAAGTTCTCATTTTTGATTTTTTAAATATAATTTCCATGTAGGATAGGAATAATAAGTAGAAAGTTGTTATTTATCTACTGCAAGTGTAACAGTTCCTTTTCGTTCTTAATTGCGAATATGTAATGTGGCACAGCAATTTCGCGTAACGCGTTAAATTAAAACGAAACGATGCAACTTTACTTATCATTATATTATTGTTATATTACTTATTTTTATATTACTTATATTATCATCTATATTACTTGTATTATCATTTATATTATTTTCTTTATGTATATGAGTTACAAATTAATTGCTGCAGCTCTCTGGGAAGTTCTAAGATATTATTATTGATAATAATTTTATTTATTTAATTGTAATATTATATTATGCGTTTTTGTATAAAAAGATAAGCTTTCCGTAATTAATAAAGAGAAATTGTATTTTTAATAATAATTAAAACAATTAGTATTTTGACGTAAGGAAAAAGGGGTTCCTTACAGCAAGGTAGCATTTCGATTGATCACACACACAATGGTTGGTGGTACTTATCAATTAGTTTTACCGATCATTTTTGATTCTTGTTTACTGCCCCTTTTATGTGCCTAGAAAGTTTCGGCGACCATACAACTGTGGCTTTTTACTAGAGCATTTTCTTTATTGAAATACTTTACAAAATAAAACCGAATTTTTATTTTTCAGCAAATTTTTTTTTTGAATTGATACTGTACTCATTTACACAAACTTTAAATGTCTCTATAATATTAGGAAGGTGCGACCACACCACACCATATGTATAACTATATATATTCATGTACAGTGAGTTGCGAAAAATATTGCGCATAAATAAAACGTATATCTCAACAATCACACATTGAAAGTAAATAAAAATAGATTCATTTGAAATCTCATTATTTACTTTATTAAATATAAAAAATTGATATAAATTCTATCTCCAATTTTTTGTAATATTAATTCACAACGATTTTTCATAGATTTAATTAAATTTTTACACTGTTTCATGGGGGATTTTATCCCATTCTTCAACCATAAAACCATAAATTGTTTCAACTCACTAGTATTTCTAGGCATTCTTCTTTCTATATTATTTTTTACGACCTGCCACATATTTTCAATGGGATTCAGATCGGGACTGTTTGATGGCCAGCCTAAAACATGAATACTATTTTGGGATAAAAAATTCTTTGCAACACGCGAAGTGTACTTAGGATCATTATCTTGTTGTAAAGGCCAGTTTCTACCATACAGCTGTTGAGCAGCAGGAAGAAGCTAGGTTTGCAAAATATTCGCATAAAAAGGACCATTCATTATTTCTGCAAAACAAAGGGGTTTTGCCATTCAATGAAATTCCACCCCAAGCCATTACTTTTTGCCGTGATTTTGGTAATCTTTAACTGGTCTTTATACCATCTTGAAATTTTATTACGAAATAAATCGAAAGCAGTCTCATCTGTAAAGATGGTATAGTCCCAGTTATCATTCAAATGAGCCTGTGCCCATGTTTTTCGAGCATCAATATGACTACTGGTAAGCGTTGGAGTGGAAAGTGGTATGGCGCTATTATACCCTTTTTTTGCCATGTGAAATACATTATGTGTTTCTTGAATTCGAACTGCAAGTTGACGTGTTGTAATTGCAGAATTATGGTGAACCAGTTGCCCAATTGAACGTGAAGCAGTACGTGTAACCATAGAACGACGGCAATTACCATCAATATGTTTAACAGTGACTTTTTCTTTGAGTTTTTTGCTGTTGTATTGAGTATTACGAATGGGAGTCTTTGTTTTGTATATATTTTTTCAGCAGTACGAATTCCATTTAGCCAGTAATGTAGAATTGTTTGACGTTGCGCCTCAAGTTCTTTATTGGTCATGTTTGCAAGGTTTAAACGAAATAAACAATGAAGTAGGATAATCTCTTTTTTTGTAAAGAGATTAAAATGAAACAAATAAACATTTGGGGGTTCTCTAGCAAAAGATAGCTTAAGTGCCCTCTGACCAAAATTGAGTTTTTTTGCATAATATGTATTTATATTATAAGGATTATAACTGGTGAAAAAATCAGATTACTTAATAAAAAAATGAGTGATTGAGCAATAAAGAATTTTTTAAATTAATAATATATGATAAATATCAATAGTAGGAATTTTTTTAAAACATATTTTATCTTTTTTTTAGAACATTTACAATTTGATTCATCTTCAAAAAATAATTCCAAATCCCGGATCATATAACTCATCTGGTAAAATTGAATTTTCAGGAGATAATTCCATGCCATTTTCTAGATTTAAATTACTTGTGATATCATTATGAATTAAATCTACAGATGATTGATTTAAATTTGAAAACATAATAAACATAATTATAAATGATAAATTTTTTAATAAATAAGGTTTAGGTTTTGTTTTATACTAGATAGTTATAAATCTTGTTATTTATATTTATTTTTTCGAACCAAATTAAATTAAAGTTGAACTATATTATGAATTGGAAGCCTGTGAATGTTTGTGAGGTCATGAAATACTTGCTTATTCTCTGCAAAGGCTTTTAGTAGGTGTATAAATAATAAATTAGATCGTTTGCATTGTTTTGAGCAAAATTTAAAGCAATCTTTTCAACTATTAAAAGTCTAAACTAAATTCCGCTCAGGAAAAACTATTTTCTGCTCAGAAAAGAACTATATTATTAGTATCATCATACAAAATTTGAGGTGATGTAAATAAGTGGTGGCATACCATTTTTCTAAATATAAATTGTTGATCATCTCTGTTGTTTTGAACAAATAAATATTATGCTCCTTTTGCTAGAGAACCCACCATTTATAAAAATGGTAATCATGTAAATGAATGTATTTTTTTTATTTATTATAAATTGAATCGAATTTTCCCCTTTCTTTCTTTCCTTACGTACTCTTTGATAAAATAATCAAAATAAAATGCCTGCAACACATTGCTGCTGCTGCATCCCACTTAACACTGCGGTGCCAATTATTACGGTGTTATGGATTGTGAGTTATCTTTTTTTTTTTTTTTAAGGAAAAATTAATGTATTTATCAAATTATTTATATGTTTATAATTATATCTTTTATAAGATTTATGGAATGTATGGAATATACTATAATATATCATCTGCTATCAATTTTGGTTGTAAGTGAAATTTATTATTTATTATTGTAGTTATTTGGCAGCTGAGTTTAGTCACCATATAAACTTTTTTTATGACATCGTTTATGACAAATATTTTAGACTGGTTTTCAATAGTTGCAGCTGTTATTTATTCTATCATGACAATTCTTTCGGTTGGTACGCTAATGATCACGCGCATGGTAAATTAATAAATCTCATCAATCCGTTATTATCATTAATTCCTACTGATAATTTTTTAATGATATCTTTTAACGATAATTATTTTTTAGAAAAAAAGACGTTTGGATATTTTTAAACCATTATCTTATACAATTGTAGTATCTTATGTAATTTTAGAAACGTTTACGTTTACTGCTCTTTATTTAAGTAAAGATACCTCGGGTAAAACTTGTAAACTTAATGTTTACGTTGGCGCTAAATCCCAGGATTGTAATGATTTGATAGTTCCTTACATAAGTGGGATTGTTCTGTTTGCAGCGATTTCAGTAAGCATTTAACTTATAATCAATTTATTAACCAATTTATTAACCGATTTATTAACCAATTTATTGAATTGTAATCAACTTATTGTTAGCTTTATGTTGCTTTGATTGTTAGAGCTTGGATATTAAAACACGAACCCAGAAAAGAAACAATAGCAGTAGTGGAAGGAGAAACAATAGCGGTAGTGGAAGGAGAAACAATAGCAGTAGTGGAAGAAAAACAATAGTAATGGAAGAAAAAGAAAAAATAGCAGCAGGAGAAAAAGAAAAAATAGGAGTAGCAAAAGAATAAAATTTGTTATTCCATTTTATTAAAGACATATATTTATTATATTAACATGCTAAAATAAAGCAATTTAATTCCAATTCATATTGAATTTGGTGATTTGTCATGAGAAATTAGTTGTGAAATAGCGAATTTTGAATGAGTTTGAATTTGGGCTTGAATTCAGTATTAGTGCGTCGTGAAAAAAATCCATTTTCACTTGCCTTTATAAATTTTCCTTTTTGGATATGAACCTTATTTTTGTCACATAACTTTGCATTTTTGTTTGATCTATCACTATAATTATAAAAACAAACATTCCTGCAAATAACAATAACATTTAACCAAAAATATGGATAATAATATTAATATTGATTAATTTCCGATAACTTTGCGCCAACACTGTGTGTGACTTTAAAAAATTTCGTGGTCGTCTCACCATAATAATAATAATAATAGAAAGTGAAAATGTCATTGTCACTAACGCATAAATATGGTAAAAGTCTCCAAATTACAATAAATATATATAAATGAAAATTGGATAAATATTCAAGATCAATTACAAATTCTTTCCAAAATTACTCTAGAATATATATACTTGCCAACAGTATAGAAGAAGCTTCTTAATAGACAAAAGCTTCACTAAAGAAATTAAATACGATGTGTTGATTATAATTCTAATTAATTTTTGTTTTGATTTTTTACTGGCAGAATAGCAGATTCTGAAGTTTTCGTCGCAGAAAATCATACGCATTGACATGTGATAAATGACGTCATGATCTAGACCATTAAGGCTTTGAGCAATTTCCTTTGAAAGGGTAACATACGGATTATAGGCTTGGTGCGTTTAATAGCACATTTCACATAAGGCTGCAGTTCCTTGTCCGTAATGACGATGTTTTCTTGCAGTTCCATCATCCAAGACCTGCTTGTCTTAAAAAGAGTAAATGCCTTGGTTTATTATTATGATCTTGGAATTGTTTAAACATGATTGATCATTGTTGGTAGGAACAGGTAGAGGAGGATGAGACGGCGATAATTCATTGATCATAGGTTTATCAATTGGCATTTGATTTGTATTGGTTTCTACCACCTTTTAAAAAAATAAAATACATAAGCTGGCAAAAATATAAAATGGGCATATAATATGAAAATTTTTGTTGAGGCTTGCCATTCTCTATTTAAAATAAGTGTTTCATCCCCTATTACTATTCTATTGATTGTTAATATTATTTTCCAATTTTTATGATTCATTCGGAGCAATGTTGAAAATTATCCGAACTTTATACTATATTGTCTTTTAAAAAATTATTTTGTTACTGCAAGTATAGGATGATAAAGATCATTACATTGATCGTATTTATATTGTTCTCATTAGCAATGCAACTTTCTGGATTATAGCAGAGTTCCTAATTCATCCTGGAAATTTGAAAACATTGTAATTATTTACAGGAGGTGAAGAGGGTAAAATAGCATACAAGTCATTTAACAAAATTTGAAGCTTTACTTAAGTTTTCGAAATTGAATGAAATTCACATTTGCTACTTCCTCATTAACAAAATCTTTGGATAATTTAAATTTCGAAGGTAGTTAATATGCAAGCTTTAATTGATTAACAAACTCGATGAAGAAACATTCTTGTCAACGCTTTATCAACTGACTTTTATCTTTGAAATGTAATATTCATCATAAAATTCATTAGATCCTTTTGATTACTGTTTTTCTTTTCTTTTGATTTTGATTATCATTATTAGACAAACTCCTTGTTCTAAGAACATTTAGAAGTTGTCAAGGAACTTATTTCATCCAAAAAATCATCATTTTGGTATTTATGTAAAATAATTTCAAGATAAAATTGTTTATTTCAATAGGTACATTCGGACATCTATTCTAATGATACCTGACGAAATGTTTTCGTAGGCGGGAAATTATTTCGTCAAATTACTGTTAATTTCGTCACATTTGGCGAAATGGTAAATGTGATAAATTGACGAAATATGACGAAAAGAAGAAAATGCGACGAAAAGGAGGAAATGTAACGAAAGGAGATATTATAAATAAATAATTCTAAAAAAAATTTTTTTAACAAAACTTTTTCTTTTTCAAAACTAATCAATACGAATTTTCTGATAATTATGATCTAAGAGATTTAGTAAAAGATATCTTTTGTTGAAGATGAATTTGAAAGTGAACATAATTCAGAAAATAGTTATTTTCATTATTATTGTGAAGTTAATGAAACTGATAGAAATATTATTTCGAACAAGAATAATGGTGTATGACGAAACTTTTGGCTTTAGTCATTGACGTAACTAAAGTATTGACTAAAGGTAGTTTCTCACCAGGGCCATTCTGATGATTTGACTAAAGCAAAAGCCCTTGACGTAAGTAAAAACGATTGATACAATAAAAACACTTGATACAAGCAGCGATAATGATATTGATAAAATAGGATTATCAAAAGTTCCAAATTATGTAAAAATTAGTGGTTTGTATCCGCCGAATGATATTCATCGATTATTCACCGATTATCCGGTTAATCGGATGTTGAAAATTTTCACCGGATAATAATAATTGGTGAATAATCGGTGGTACAGAAATATAGAAAATAGAAATTTTTATCCGTGTAATTGAAAGAATATATACATTAAGTATAAGATATTGGGCACGCGACGGCCAATATCATGTTAATACTATTTTATCCATAATTGTACTATCACCAACATCCTTTCTATTATAATAATATATCAAGTAATATGAATACTAACTGTGTCATTATTATTTAAAGAATATTTATGCATTGCAGTAACTTCTACTCCAAATGAGCGACCTTGTCACAGCGGAATATGATTATAACGGATTTTTAAATTTTTGCTTCACATTCACATTAAAATATAAAAACATAAAAATCCATTGTGGCAAGATCAGTAAATCTTGCCACAACGGGTTTTAAATAAATCTTCATTCATCTGCTGCGACAAGGTTTGACTGTATTTAGTGAAGCTGGAAACACACAATGACAGCCAAACAAATAAAATTGATCTGTTGTTATTTGTATTTCTTAAAAAAATAAAAACATGCATGTTCAACGTGGATATTTGGCGGATATTCGGCGGATATTCGGTGAATGACTGATTATCCGGGCGTTGAGTTTTATTGACTGACCGATTATCCGGATGTTGAGCTTTATTATTATTGATTGACCAAGTACTCAAACACCCGGATAATCAACGGATACAAACACTACATTTTTGAAATAATCAATTTTGTTACACAAGTTAATTTTATATATAGTTTATAAAATTGTAATGCAAAAGAAAAGGGAAAGAAAATTAATTATTATAAATGATAATGATGATAATAATAGTATTGATGTAATCTATGCGAAAATTCTAAAGAAAAAAAAACTATTTAATGATGATAGTATGTTGATGATGATTATAATAAATGAACATGATTATAATAAATTAAAATATAAATTAATAATAAATTAACAGCATATTAGGATGATGCCAAAAACTTCCCACTAATAGCTTGACATATAACTTCGTTAAAATTAATAATAATATTTTTGTTGTGATTAAAATAATCTCCTTTTATGTTACCATTTCCATTTGAAAGGGATACTGTTTCAATAGAAATGTCACTAAACAAACGCCCTTTACATTTAAAATTTACTGCAGTAGGCGCAGGTTCCGATTTTTGATTTGCTTCAAGTCTTGCTAAAATGGTTTTTTTCTCGGAAATTGCTGAAAGATCAATATCGTCAACTTGCCAACATATTCTTTTTTGTTTCTTGCTCCATATACTAATTGGTTTAGATTGTACTATGTCAACATTTCCATCAACAGGTATGATAAATGAAAGCTCTGAAAGTACACCTGAAAGCTTACATTCTGAGTTGGGATGATATGATATTGCAATTAACGTCACATTAGGTTCACATTTCCACCAAGGATGTACATTCAACGGTATAAACTTGCTTCGATCATCTGGATCGATGTGCACCTGATATTTCATTACAACGACCGGAAAATTGTCTGTTGAGAATAATGATCCAATATCCACCTCATATTCGCCTAATTTATCTGCGATAGGCTTGAAAACTGATAGATTTGGGACAAAATTTTCCAAATTTTCCAAATTTTTGATCCTGACACGTAATGGCGGATAGTTATTGGCATCGTATACTATTGATAGATTATGTGAAAAGCTTATTTCTCCTGTTAAAAGAAACTTTGTAATTTCACCATCTTTTGTGATTACATTTAAAGTCTCGGTAATTGATGCAGATAATTCATATTTTTTAATTTCTGGTTCTGTGACAAATTTTGTATGGCTTACATTATTTGAGGAGAATTCGGATAGGGGTCGTATTGAGCCATTTGATTCATTCATAGGTACTGAATTATTACGTTGTGGTGAAGTATATTTGCCATAAATATTATCGCTGCTTTGTGAATTAGTCATTCTCCATTGACTGTGTAGAGGAATTAATTGTAAATATGATTACTATCATTTCTTTATAAGAAAGGAAAATGTTTGATTAGAGTGAGAGGAGGAAAAATGAAATTTTTTTGCTAAATCTTACTCTCTTTTACCACGTGTTGGATTATGCCTCTATTTATCAAAAATGATTGAATATAAGATACTAAATAAAACTATTTATTTATTTAATAATGTTTTTTAAAAATAAAATAATCTTACCAATTTAAGTGCTGTGACGACCGAAGAGAGAGCGGCAGCATCTGCTTCATTTTCTTCTGTTATAGTAGATTGTTTAATTTCTACACGCATTTTTTCTTGAGCTGAGAGTGAACTATAATAAATTGCAAATCTTCATCAGTTATAATAATAATAATAATAATGATAATAATAATAATAATAATAATAATAAATGAATTAAATTAAATTATTAATAATAATTAGCACAATCGATATTCACCTTGAAGCGTCTTCCGATCGTGCATCCGAATCATTTCCGTCGGTTGATGAAAAGGTTTCCCATGGTTTATCGGAAGATGGCGGAATGGAATAACCTTCTGAATCAACTAAAACCTTCGGCTAGATTGATTAATAAAATTTGTTGGTTAAAGAATTTTGTAGCGAATTAATTTTTTTATGAATTATGTATAAATTGTTAACTCACCACATTGGTTTCAGTAGGTGATGTTTTCTCATTTGAATGTGCAAATGAATCACCCGAAGGACTCGTAAGTCCGCCATTTCTTGCTTCAGTGGCAGTAGTTGTCGATCGTGTTGTATCACTAATTGTTAAAGATGTTAGAGAATAAAACCATTATATATATATATATATTGATTAAAAAAGAGAAGCCAAATAAAAATAACTAGTTGCATACATATTATTTGAATTTGGGTCTTTTTTACGTTTAAAAATCTTCTTCACTAATTAATGTATATTGAATTATATTCTTCAATTGCATTTTATATACATTTATAAATATATTGGTTGAAAATAATAAATTTTGCTTACTGCTGTTAATAGAAATTTAAAACTTTTAAAATTTCCAGCTATATAAAATGTGAAATTTGAAATTATTTGGTAAATATTTCATTCATAATGTCAAAAAGTTCAAACTCAATTAATTGATAACAGCAAATATTTTTTTATTGATTTACTAAACCTATAATGTTTTTCTACAACTTTCAATTAGTTTAATATTTTAGTTGATAACAAGCAATCGAGACGACAAAAAATTAAAAGTTTGTTGAAAACTAAAAAACCAATTTTTTTTGAAAAATATGAACTGTGTGCTACCACACTTTACATGTCACGAAGTTACACTGAATTATAGCTGCATAAAAAATTTAATAGATCAAAACGATATATTATTGTATTGAAAATGTGGAAGAACATATAAACTACCCCTTATTTATTTATTATAATTTAAAAGCTCAATACTAATAGATTATTATTCGCAAATTTATACGTTTCCGTTTTATAAAATGTTTAATTCTTTATTCAAAAAAATCAATTCCACTCTACTGCCACCCATTGTTAGTCTGGTAAGAATTCACTTAATAAAACTTTCTTTAATCATATCATTTTGATGTACCATTTTAATTCAATTAATATAAATTTTAAAAAGTTGAATTTATCATCATTTCAAAAACGAACTTACCTGGCATCGACTTATAACGAACATATAGCTGGTCTAACAGCTGAACAGAATAACGTAATTTTAATTCTTAAATTTTTTTAATTATAACAATGATAATACAAAACAGACTAATCTTTCTTTTACTTATAGCTTCGAGAAACTGTTAAGAATTTTTGTCAGAAGGAACTCGCGCCTCGTGCCTCAGAAATAGATAAAAAAAATGAATTCCCAATGGTAAGAAATAATATATAATAATAATATGACCTCGTAAATTAACTAACTATAATTAATATGTTCTAACAAAGGATATGTGGAGAAAGTTTGGTAATATGGGAATTTTAGGTGTCACAGCACCAGAAATATATGGTGGATTAAATTTAGGTTACTTGGAACATACTTTTATTATGGAGGAAATATCAAGAGCATCAGGTTCTGTTGCTCTTTCCTATGGAGCACATTCAAATTTATGTGTTAATCAGATCGTACGAAATGGTAACGATAGCCAGAAAAATAAATATTTACCTAAAGTATTTACTCTATATAAATAAATTTTTTTAATAATCGATTTTTTTTTAATAAACAAAAATTATTCAAAATCTTTACTGATTTTAATTTTAGCTAATTTCTGGTGAATATATTGGAGCACTTTCAATGTCTGAACATAATTCCGGCTCTGATGTAGTATCTATGAAACTACGTGCTGAAAAAAAGGGAGATCGATATATTCTTAATGGAAATAAAATGTGGATTACAAATGGTCCTGATGCAAATGTTTTAATAGCTTACGCAAAGACAGATCCTCAAGCAGGATCCCGTGGTATTACTGCTTTTTTGGTGGAAAAAGTATCATCACCATCATCATCATCATTAATTTGGTTTTATTTCTCTAATAAATAACAAGATTAATAAATAATAACAAAATTGTAAAATATTTATCATTATTATTATTAGGGGTTTAAAGGATTTTCAACTGCACAAAAGCTTGATAAATTGGGCATGAGAGGATCCAATACTTGTGAATTAATTTTTGATAATTGTGAAGTTCCAGGTAACTTGAGATAAAATAAAAATATTTCAAAGAATTTAATTTAATTTAATTTAATTATTATATTTAATTTAATTATTATATTTAATAAAGATGAAAATATATTGGGCGAAATAAACAAAGGGGTTTATGTGCTTATGAGTGGGCTTGATCTAGAAAGACTTGTTCTTTCAGGTGGACCATTAGGGTAATAAATAAGTTTCTTTTGAATGTTATTATTTTTCAATTCACTTACTAATAAATAAATAAATAAATATATTCCTTCAATAACAACATTCTGTCAGTTTGATGCAAGCTGCTCTAGATATTGTTGTTCCATATGTACATACACGTAAACAATTTGGAGAGCCAATAGGACATTTCCAATTGATCCAAGCAAAATTAGCTGACATGTATACTAAACTCAATGCTTCTAGATCATATGTATATTCGGTGGCTAGGGCATGTGACAGTGGTCATATTTCTAATAGGGTAATTTATTAATTAATACAGTTGGTGTATATGCTTTTGACCTACTTACTTTATTAATCTTCTTCTTATGAATAATAATAATAAAAGGATTGTGCTGCTGTCATATTGAATGCAGCTGAACGAGCCACAGAAGTCGCATTGGACGCTATACAATGTCTTGGTGCGAATGGATATATAAATGATTATGATACTGGTCGTATTCTTAGAGATGCTAAATTGTATGAAATTGGAGCAGGAACTAGTGAAATTAGAAGATTGGTTATTGGAAGGTGAATATTGTTTAATTAAAATGTATCGTTTAAATAATACCATAGTATTGTATAATAAACCGTTTATTATCATCAATTTTTTACAGGGAATTCAACAAAGAATATATAAAAAATTAAATTATTTATTATTTATTATTTATTAATATAAAAATTGCTTGTTTTATCCATAAATAAATTCATTGACTCATGTACGATTTTGTCACGATAACATGTCTATACTTTATTAAGTAAAATAATATAATTGAGATATACATAGGAATTTCTAACTTTTATTTTAAAATCTTTTTTATTTTGAAACCGAAAATTTTTTCAATGGGTGAAAATTAACATGTGATATCCATTTTTATACTACCCACTAATATCAGTATTTATTTGTCAGCCTGTCAAAAATACGAGATTTTTTTTTTCTGAAAAATACATTTAACAAAAATAAAATAAAATTTAAAAAATTTTTTTGAAAAAAATGTCATCAGCCTCTAAACAAAAACGTATGGCAAAAAAAGCAGCCAAAAATGCAACAACATCTGTAAACAATGCATCAGCTTCTGAAAATAAGAGCAATAGTACATCTTCGATTAAAAATAAAACTGATCAAGATACACCAGATTCGATTGCGGCAGCAGTAAACGGCTTGTCTTTGGAATCAATGAAGAATGCAACTGAAAGAACTGCAACTGGTGTTTTGACCTCACAACCGATGTCAAGAGATGTAAAAATCGAACAATATACATTGTCATTTTATGGACGTGTATTAATTGAAAATGCCACGATCGAACTAAATTTTGGTAGAAGGTAGTTAATTGCACGAATGATTTTTTTTTTTTTTTTTTGAATCTTTAAATAATACTCATTAATCAATTAATGATGCGTTTTTAAATTTTTATTTAGATATGGTCTTATTGGATCAAATGGAAGTGGAAAGGTATTTGGTTTTTACTATTTAATAATAACAAAACTTTATATTATTAATATGTAGAAGATCGATCGGCTTGATTTAATCTAATTGGATTTTTTTTTTAAAAAAAAGAGTACATTTCTAGAGTCTTTAGCTGCAAAAGAAGTGGAAATTCCTGACCACTTGGATGTATGTAAATTAATTAATTAAATTATTAGCATTGTAATTTCAGAACTTTGATTGTTTTTTACTAATATTACTTTCTTGAATAATAATTTCAATATATAGATATATTTATTAAATCAAGAGGCTGAACCATGCGATTTAAATGCTACAGATTATGTAGTACTAGCAGCAAAGAACGAAGTCGCTAGGTAATTTATTAGATTGTAAATTACTATTATTATTATTATTATTATTATTATTATTATTATTTATTGTTATTATTTTGTAATTATCTTTTAAATAATAATTTTATTATTTATTATTATTATTGAAGACTTGAAAGAGAAGTAGAAGATATGTTGGCAACAGAGAATGGAGCAGACGATCCACGATTAGAGGATTTGTATGACCGTATTTCAGCTTTAGATGAAACAACATTTGTTGCTAGGGCAAATAGTTTATTATATGGTTTAGGTTTTTCTCAAGTTATGATGAAAAAACAAACCAAAGATATGTCTGGTGGATGGAGAATGAGAGTAGCATTAGCCAAAGCATTATTTATCAAACCTACAATATTGCTATTGGATGAACCAAGTAAGTTATTCAATAAAATGTGGGTTTATATTTATATATTCACGTTAACAATTTTTATATTATTATCATTTATTTAGCGAATCATCTTGATCTGGAGGCTTGTGTGTGGCTTGAAGAATATTTGAAGGGTTACAACAGGTAATTTAAAAATATATTATATATAATAAATAAATAAATAAATATATAGATTAAGATGTCTTATAATGTTATTTTTATTTCAGAATATTACTTCTAGTCAGTCATTCACAAGATTTTCTTGATGGAGTTTGTAATGAAACAATACACTTAACAGTTAGTTTTTTTTTCATTTCATTCAAATTTAAAAGTAAATTAAAATTAATTACTAATTAAATTTTTAAATACATTTCCTATGTATAGGATAAGAAGAAATTAAATTATTACGGAGGTGGCTATTCAACTTTTATCAAAACTAAAGCCGAATTAGAAACAAATCAAATGAAGGCATATAATAAACAACAAGATGAAATTGCTCACATTAAAAAATTTATCGCCTCAGCTGGTACATATGCTAATCTGGTAAGTTATTATGTTAAACAAAAATGGTTTATTTGTAATTACGATCAAATAAGTTCCATTAGAATCAAAAAATTTAATTTACTCTTAATTTACATTATTATTTAGGTCAGACAAGCTAAAAGTAAGCAAAAAATCATAGATAAAATGGAAGCTGCAGGATTGATTGAAAAGGTTTGGTTATATGAAATTATTTTATATCATGTCATGTCATCTACCATCAATCAGAATTTAAAAAAAATAATCAATCATAATATATATACATCTATAGGTGAATCCCCCTATAACTTTTAAATTTAAATTTGGTACTCCTGCTAAACTTCCTCCGCCCGTTTTGCAATTTGACCAAGTTTGTTTCTCTTACTCTGGGAAAACTTCAAGTAAAGATCTTTTGTATGAGGATCTTGATCTTGCTGTTGATATGGATTCTCGTGTAGCATTGGTTGGGCCAAATGGAGCAGGTTTGTCGAAAATAAATATATATATATATATATATATTGTGTCATTTGATTTATTTAATAATCGTGATAATAATTAAATAATTTTTTCAGGTAAAAGTACATTGCTCAAATTAATGATGAATGAACTTCAACCAGTAAACGGAAGAATTTCACGTCATACAAATTTGAAATTAGCAAAATATAGTCAACATAGGTAAGAAATATATATATCTCTTTACTTATCATAGTTGATTTAATTTAACAAATCACTCACTCTTTCTATAAATTTAAATTTAATAGTGCCGATCAACTTGAAATGGACATTAGTCCAATAGAATATATGAGAAAAAAATTCTCTCAGATGGAAGGTGATATAGATGTAGGTTTGAAATTATAAATAAATGGGGGTTTTTTTTTTAAAAAACAAAAAAATTAAATTAATAATAATGATGTACCTTTTTAAATAGTTTTGGAGAAATCAAATTGGAAAATTTGGGCTTACAGGTTCTCACCAAACATCAAACATTAAAACATTAAGTGACGGATTAAAATCTCGTCTCGTTTTTGCAGAATTAGTATTGTCCAATCCGGATATAGTACTTATGGACGAACCGACGAATCATTTGGTAAGTTTCTAATAATAATTTTTCTAATACCAATAGTTATTATTATTAAAAAGCATTATCTATTTGTTATATATTAGGATATGGAAAGCATTGATTCACTTGCAAAAGCAATTAAAGACTTTAGTGGAGGTGTAGTTTTAGTGTCTCACGATTTTCGATTAATTTCACAAGTTGCACAAGAGATTTGGTTATGTAAAGATCGTACAGTGACGCCATGGAAAGGATCTATTGAAGATTATAAGAAGTATCTTGCCAAAAGTGTTCTTAAACTTTAATAATTAAAACATATAAATAAAAATTATTTATAATAATAAATAGATTACGTTATTTAGAAATTATTATATTTTACAATGTATAAACAATTTTTTTAAATTGAAAAAAAAAAGTATACGTTTAAAATATTAATTTAATAATAATAATAAAAAAAGAACGCCGAAAATTTTGCCTTCCCACAAATAAATAATAAGTAAATATCACGTTAACCCACAAACACTATATTGGTATTTACAGGTGAGAAAAAATTACATAAAATAAATAAATAACTAGACTATATATATTAAGGGGTGACGTAATTATGATCTCATCGTTAATAAATTAATATATAAATACATCAAATATTCATTCCTATTAAGATAATTACTATTTTAAAATGTTTACCGCAAAGAGCAATGACAAATTACCACCGACTCATGATATTGAACGTGCAACGCGAGAACAAGAAGCTTTTCGATCTAAAGAAAAGATTGTAGAAGTTACTGGGGCACTTGGGTGGATATAATTATTGAGATTGATTATTAAAATCAATTATTTCGATAAACAATCAATTAACGTGGTTCATTTATTATTAATGTAGTGAAGGAAAATTACCTACAACTTCACAAATAAGCACTGTAATTGATGAAATTCATCAATCAGAAGTACTACACGACGCAGCACGTGGTATGTCAGTGTTGGGTAAAAAAATATCTGCAGATTTGGAAAATTTTTTAGAAGCTTTGAAAATATTCTTGAAAGAGAAAAATCACGGGGATGAAATACAAAATTTAGTTTATCATAGTAGTCGAGCAATTAATGGTACGCGCACACATATATTTCGTATATACATTGATTATTTATTTCGTGTGCGTTTTTGTTTATTTTCGGAATTTTTATATATAGTTAATACAAGTTTTTTTTTCCAACTATTGTTAATATAGATAATTTACCATCCAGTGAAGAGATTAAACAGGAAATAAGTGATATAGCAACTACTAGTAAACCTTTACTCAGCGAAGGAGTAGAAAAGACGTTAAATATATCACGATTGTTAATTTCAAGTTCAGAATTTCGTAAATTGGTTAATGATATTAGCACAATCGCTCAAGACATAATAGCCTCTGCAGTAAATGAAGAACCAAATCAAAATAATGATAATTATGACAAAGAGAAAGGAATTAATGAAGCGGTTATTGAAATAGGTCAAAAAGCACGTGAACAAGTATACCCTACTGTAAAATCAACAGCTAAAATAACTGAACCTTACATTAAGGACGCTAGTGAAGGAAAAACCAGTGTACAGGATTCTGCCAAAGAAGGATTAATGGCGATAACCTCAAATGTCAAATCTGTTATTTCCAGTTATCAACTTTCGCCGAAAGCACGTGAACAGTTAATTACACGCTTCAAAAATGTGATGATCGAGTTGCAATCCAAACCAGAATATCAAAAGGCCATCCATGATTTAATAAATATAGTTTCTCAAATTACCGAGAAATCAAGTGAATTTGCCACTCATGTCGTCCAACCTATTATTGATGCCGCCACTGCTAGCAGCAGCACTTCCAGTAGCGATGACGAAACTCATCATCAACATCAACCAAGTCGATCAACATCGTCAACACTAACACCGTCATCAATTGAAGTGGCAGAACAAAATGCAAAGGAACTTGTAGAAAGATTTGCAAATAATCGATCATTAGACCCATTAATTTCAGAAATACATGAATTTGGACAAAAAATAGAAAACGATGATGATTTGCGCGAGTTTCTTAAAGAGCTTAAACAATTTGTTCTTTCCTCATTACTTGAAGCAAAATTTATTAAGAATCCTAATTATGTTCAACAAGGATTCGAGTTGATTGAAAGAGGACGAAGAATTTTATTAGATCATTATGGCGAATTGACTCGAAAAATCGTTAATGAAGTTCTGGAATTTAACAAAGCGATGCTGGAGGATAAAAAGACATTGAAATTAAAAAATGATATCGATATCTTGATTGAAGATTTATTCTTGAATGAGTTGGGTCATTTCACAATTAAATTTCAATTGATCAAAGATTTCTCAATTGTTTTACCTCGTCTTGCTAAAAAATTGGAATACATTCCTTTACCAAGATATGAATAGTAAGTTTTTTTCTTGTTTTTTTTTGGGGAGTAAGATTTTTTTTTTTATAAATAAGAAATTTAATTATTATTATTTTTTTTTTTTTTTGAATATCGATTAGTTTTGATGAAAATGTAGAATTTATTGCTGATAATATCATAGTTCATTTATATGAATTTCTCCCAAAACACATTAATATTGGATTAAATGCTGATATAGATGTGGAACGACCAGAAGAAGATCGAGTTATTAATATAATCACAATTGAAATGTAAGTGAATGAACAATTGAATTTTTTTTTAATTCGATAAAATGAAATCTTAATTAACATTAATATTTAAATATTCTTTATAAGTTCTAAATTTCATATTGATGCACGTAATATTGCATTTCTTTATAAGAAAAAATATGGGCCTTTTAAATTCAGAGATGTAAGGGGTTTTAATATATGATTGAATGTCATTTATGCGTAATAAATATTTTGAAATATTTATTTATAATATACAATAGTTTGGATTTGTTGATTTTTCAATTCCACGAGATGGTTATGGACTAAAACTTAATATTAAAGCTAGATTTACCATCCCTACTGATGGTAGTAAGCCAATTTCAATAAAACTTGAGCAAAGTGATGTTCATATTAGTGAATTAAAATTAAGGTTCCATGATACTAAATACAAGTAAGTGGATTGAATAAATAAATATTTATTATTTTTATTTTTAAAATTTAAAAAATCTAAACCTAAATTTTTATTTGGTTTTTAAAAATTTTTTTTTATTTAGGTTATTATATAAAATATTTTTACCATTCATCGAAAGAAGTTTAAAAGGATATTTAGAAAATGCAATCACCGAAGCTTGTCATCAATTAGCAGAAAAATTAGAAAATCAATTGATATTTGTTCAAGCGCAAATGCAAAAATATCATAATTATAACAAAACTGGTACTGGTGAAGGTCAATCAGAAGATAAATTAAAACAAAAACAAGCTTGGAAAAGTGGTGCCTTTGATCCAACACTTGGAGCTACGACTAGTGGTTATAAAGAAGAAGAATGGGTGGGAATAGGAAGTGTAGGAAGAGTACAAGAAGAAGAAGAAGAAGAAGATAGTGTCTCTGGTAATGATATTATTGATTCTGCAATTCCTTATTCGATCAATAAAACTACTGATAGTGCTAATGCTACCTCCACCATTCCCTCTAATACAGATAACGACGATAAAGTTGATGACGACAAAAGCTACTGATGATAAATAATAACTTGACAAGAGAAAGAGAGTGTGTATGAGAAGATTGTAAATGAGAGCGAAAAAACGAGAGAGGATAATATTTAAGACTTCAATTTAATTTAATTTGGACAATAAATAAAAAAAATGTTTTGTTTTTTATTTATAAAAATGTATATTTGCAAAAAAAAATTTTTTTAATAAAAAAATATAGTTATTATTATTATTAACTTTTTTTTCGTCAATATAATTAAAAATAAATATTAAGCGTAGTTCTTGAACTTCTAATATTAATATTGAATACTAAATCGATCACTAAGACCAGCAAAAAATAGTGCGAGGTATATTTTATTCTTTATTTAATAATGCTACAACCAGGTCTGATTTATATGCAAGCAATATAAATGTGATTGTTAACTGTGATATCAATCAACATCAGTGCTGATCGCACATAAGAATTTTGGCCTCGATCAAGGCTGAAATAACTAGAATTTTTAAAAGTCATGATTTCCACTACAGAAACTTCTATAAAGAATTATGAACAATTTTTTATTAACTAAGATTTTCCCTCAGGTGATTCTTTAATGCTACTATGAAATATCAATCATCATAATTTATTATATAAAAAACAACCTCCAAGATCATCTTATTGATTTTACAGCTAAAGAAATATGAAAATTCCAATCAACAGGATATAGAAAATTTTATGCCTATTTTTTTAAATTCTGATGATTTTGTCAAGATTCGTTTAGAACCAATCGAGACCAAAAGAAAACCTCCCCAAAATCCCTCACCTTTCTCTATTTTAATTTTATCATCACAAACTCCCAATCCCTTTTGATTATTAACCCTACCATTTTTTTTTGCATTGTTAACATATATCTATTAAGCTGTTTCACTCCATCACTGATTATTTCTTTTACGTTTACTCGTTCACATTTCTTTTTCTCTTTACACCAATAAAAATAAATTCTATTTAATAGTTCATTTTCAGTTTCTTTTTCAAGTTTTGCATCTAATGCCATTAACGATTTATAACCTGGATTATCAATCCATCTTCCTTCTTCTCCACTCAGAAGACCTACCAATGATATACACTTTAGTTCCAATATTATGCTTGAATTTAAACCATTTCCATTTACTCCATTAATGAAAATATCGATAAAGCCAAAGTGACCTTTGCCTGATATTTTTGAACTATCTATTACGAGACGTAATTCAGAACACCAATGGTTTGTGGGAAGTACATCAGGAAAATTTTCCCACCGTAATATTACATCCATAAGTTTTAATATGAAATATCATAATATTTCACATAAAAAGGATGTAATATTTACACTGAATGTAATAATTGCATAATTTTTGTGCAATTTTTGCATAATATTACACTATTTATGTAAGTTTATGGCGGGCCCCATAATATTATGTAAATTTACATCAGAAAAAATTTCCTGATGTAGTAATTCAACTGCGATCTGGAACGCTACTTCATTATATCCCCTAAACTCTCTAAGAGATTTTGCCTTATAATAATTCAAAATCATATCAAGAAATGTTGAAATGTTGCCTTCTAGCATTGCTTCATATCCGGTATATTCATCATTGATAAAATCATTACATACAAAATTTGACTATTTTAATAAAAAAAAAAATTAGTAATCAAGTAAGAAATTGATTAATTAAAAAGAACAACTAGGTACACCATATTCAGTTAATTTTAACGCTTGTTAAGATATACAAAATAAATTTTCCAATAAAGTAAGGATGATCAGACACATACTACTGGACATAGCCAGTAAAAAATGTACTAATTCGGCTAACTTTCAAGGACATACCTTCCCCTGTGCTATCCCTACTAATGTGAGAAGAACTGATCCTCACAGGATAGGCAAGGAGTAGCCTCATCCAAACTCATATTATTAATGCTATCCCTTCACAATGAGAACCGATTCTCATTTACTAGGATAGATAAAATATTGCTCACACCAAAAAGGTCACTGCACAAGACGACCAACAATTCATCATAATAACAGGTGTAGTATAGAAAAAAAAATTAAATCAATACCTTACCTTTCTGTCTAATTTTGATATGAATTCTCTTATCTCTTCTAAAGTTTTAGAATCTTCCTTTATTTTTCGAATTATTTTAAAAAAACACTGATTGTAAACCTCTTTTTTTGAAGTTGTGTAATTATTCAGAATCCAATTTTCATAATGTTCAAGTGACCATTGGTTGAAAGGAAAGGCATAGAAATATCTGGAGTATAGCCACTTTGAATTTTTTACATCTTTAAGAACAGGAATAAGTTTTTCACTTGACAATTTCCCTATAAAGAAAAAAATTAAATAAGTTATACAATAAACTAGAGTGACAACGAGTGGTGGGTGATAACCACCACCACCATTCTTAAAACACTTACCCACTAACAGCCTCTCCTTTGTTTTCACTTCTGCTTCTTTGTTTATGAACTAGAGTGACAACAAGTGGTGGACGATAACCACCACCACCATCCTTAAAACATTTACCTAGCAACAGCCTCATTAGCATTGGTTTGTTTTCTTCTTTTGTTGTTTTTAATTGAGTGCATGTTTAATTAAATAAA
>CAJVPN010000756.1:0-21795 GCA_910592215.1 Entrophospora candida
AAGTATATCACAAAATTTGTACCCTCAAATATATTAAATTCTTCATCAATTTGTAATAACTTAAAAGCACTTCTAGCTCTCCATCCTTGTTCTTTTGCTAAACGATAATAGATATCTCGCTTATCTTTTGATGATTTTCCCATTTTAACTATATAAAATATTATTATTACAACATTGAATTTCTAATTGTCAATTTTGGAAAAGATTTGCAAAATATTTTTTTATTTTGTAATTTACTTGATCCGAATTGTTATTAATAATAATAATAATAATTAAAATTTTAAATTCAGTTAGTTATACGCAATAATAGTACAGCTCAGTCGGTCAGTATTTTTGAAGCCTATCACATAGATACACAGAATAATTATAAAAAAAGTATATAATATTAAATGGGCCAAAGGAAATGCCTTATTGTCCATTGACTCGAAAAGTAAGGTTAATCTTTCTGCTGATCCCGAATGAGGAGGTTATTCTATTAAAAGGTCCCTGGAAAGAGAAAAAACGTATGCCAAGTATAATAATAAAAATAAATTTGGACAATAAACTTTATATATTAAAGATCATGCAAATTCACATAATCAATCATAAGGATGCAATTAAACTTGAGAATTGGCAATAATATGTTATACGTGTTTTTTATAACTAGAATAACGTGACAATTTTTATATTTAATGTTAAATTTACGGAATTTCCAGAATTTTATAATAGGATTCCGCATCCTATGTTTATAGGAATATGAAGCCTGACATTACCGTAAATGGAATTGGTTCCAAGGGAATTTGTTGTATTAAATGAATTAACAGAATTTATTTCCAAGACTTTGTTATCAGATCCAAAGGAAATTATTTCATTGGTATTAGTAAAAAAAAAATTCATTGATTCACGGAAAATATCTGGAGTTTTGGGTTGGTTTCAAAAGTAGTTTAAGGTTCTAAACTAGTTTGAAAGAGTTTAGAAAGGCAACTCTAACGGGGACACTCGTGAATTTTTTTACTGGGTACAATATATCACGTGCCCGATCATAATGATCTGCATCTAATTTAAGCTCACGTGAATGACACATATTGTGTAACATTACGAATTTGGCATATTTTATAAACTTGCTGCGTACAATGTACATGTCATTTGTATATAAATGTGTCACTACTACTAAAATCGCACTCATTTCTCAAAATTTATGAATTTATGGCGTTTTCTAGTTCTAGTAAACCAATGATGAGTACTAATGAGACTCCAAAAGATTACGAGGTTATTATTATTATCATTTATTGATTGATTTTATTGTATGATTTTATTAATGATCATGTGTGTGTACATATATATATATATATCTCCTAATTAATGCAGTCCCAAATCGCAATTGAATTTCTAGGTTCCTCAGTCACCACAAGATGGCATAACTTCAGTAACATTTTCACCTCAAGCAGATTTCTTTGCTGTGACTTCATGGGACAATCACGTATTTTTTCTGTGAATCTATTAATTAACAATCAAATGAATCGATGATCATGTTAATAAAAAGAGCTTCTTTATTTATTTTCCTTAGGTTCGAATATACGAAGCGAATTCACAGACTGGCTCTGCTGTAGGCAAAGCTCTTTATTTGCATGAAAAACCTGTATTTTGTTCAACTTGGAGTAAAGTATGTTGCTAATAAATCGTCAATATTAATAAATTTTGATCGCATGTATATATATATTGATTTATTATTGTTTTTTTCATAATTTATTAGGATGGAACAAAATTATTTTCAGGCGGTGCTGATAATGCTGGTCGAATGTTTGATGTTACCACACAATCAACAGTACAGGTAGCTCAACATGATCAACCAATAAAATCAATAAAATATCTTGATAATAATAATGTAGTGTTAACAGGCGGTTGGGATAAAATGTTAAAGGTATTTTTATATTCTTTATGATTTGTTTCTATCTCTGTTTTTTTTTTGCTTTGAAAAATTTATATAATTTAAATAAAAATTTGGTTTTAGTATTGGGATTTACGAACTTCACAATGTGTTATGAATGTTAGCTTACCTGAACGTGTTTTTGCCATGGATTCACTACACCCATATCTGGTTGTAGGTGTTTATGATAAACGTGTCTTTTTATACAATCTTAATAACCCTCAACAACATGTGAAGGTAATTGATGACTTTATTGCTGATTGATTGATTGATTGATTGATTGATTGATTGATTGATTGATTGATTGATTGATTGATTATTGATTATTGATTGATTGATTGATTTGGTTTAATTTAATCAATGAGTAATTAATTAATTAGTTAATCTATGTTTATGATTTGTTTATATTATATAGGAAACTACAAGCACTTTGAAATGGCAAACACGTTGTTTAACATGTTTTCCTGCTGGTAATGGATATGCTGTAGGAAGTATTGAGGGAAGAGTTGGAATACAATATTTTGATGAAAAAGAAAATCAGTAAGAAACCTAAAATAATTATATTTAACCGTTATTGAATCATCAATCATTATTATCCTTCTTTTTTGCTTGTATAGTGATCATTCTAATTCTTTAGCTTTTTAATTCTATAATTCTAACTCTAACCCTCTAATTCTAATTTTAATTTTAATTATGATAACATTTTACCACCATCACCATTTTATAAGAAATGGGTTTTCATTTAAATGTCATAGAGAAGGCAACAATGTTTACTCGGTGAATGCAATATCATTTCATCCAGTTTATGGTACGTTCTCAACTGCCGGAAGTGATGGCACATTCATCTTTTGGGATAAAGATTCAAAATCACGCCTTAAAGGCTTTGCTAGCGTCGGTACACCAATAACCGCTTCCGATTTCAATAGAACTGGCACTATCTTTGCTTATGCTGTAAGCTATGATTGGAGTAAAGTATGTAATTTCTTGTCAGGTATTTATAATATTTTCAATATATATGTATATATATTCACACATTTTCTCGCACATCACACATAAATATAATATAGGGATACCTTCAATATCCACAACTTCCTTCAAAAAATGCAATCTATCTGCACGCTGTAAAAGAAGAAGATGTTAAACCAAAGCAATCAAAAAAACGTTAAGTTATTTTTTTTCAATAACATGGAAAGTATGAAGATACATTTACACACACACACACACACACACACACACATATATATCTAAATTAATCTTCAATGGACACTCGTTTAATTAAGGCTTATATATTCAAAAAGTAAATGATTTGATTAAATTGGTTAATACATATATTTCTTGATTTGTACTAGACATAAAAAAGAATAAATACTTAATAAAAAAACAATTTAAATTAATTTATTTTTTAAATTTTTTTAAATAGAGTACATAATTAAATTAATTTTTTTTAAAACATTAAATAAATAATTAAATAATATTTATATATAAAATATAAATTTATACATATATGAATAAATAAACAAATAATAAATAATCTACCACCAAGCTTTTGAACTTAAGGGGATAACTTCTTCTTTAGTGT
Organism: Entrophospora candida; assembly: GCA_910592215.1. Taxonomy (NCBI): domain Eukaryota; kingdom Fungi; phylum Glomeromycota; class Glomeromycetes; order Entrophosporales; family Entrophosporaceae; genus Entrophospora; species Entrophospora candida. The sequence goes on from CAJVPN010000756.1 coordinate 3,486, forward strand.
CTCCATTGTTATTTGATTCGACATCATCATTATTATGTTTGTTATTATTATTGCTGTTATTTGGTTTTTTGTTCTTTTGATGATTATTATTGTTATTGTTATTATGTTTGTTTTGATTTTTTGAAATAAGGTTTCGGGAATTGCTACGACTATGGTTTCCTTTATTCTGCCGATTATTATTATTGTTATAATTTGAAGAAGTATTATTAGCAGGTGACGAAGTACGAGAAACATGGTTAGAATGGTTATTATTGTGAATGTTAATTTTGGTAGTTTGATTTGAAGGTGGTTTTTGTTCAGTAGCAGCATTTGCAGTTGTTGTATTGCTAGCAGTAGGTGTAGGCAATTGAGCAACAGGTAATTGTATTTGCGAATTAGTGGCTGATTGCGGGACTGGTTGATGGTTAGCAGCATATGGCTGTATTGTTTGAGGAAATAATTGCATTGTTTGTAATTGAGGTGTTTGTGGTGTTTGCATTGCTGAAATTGGTGGAGCACCAACAGTTAATGGTAGAATTTGTGGGGCAGCAGCAGTGGATAGAGATTGTTGAGCATATTGAAGATGTGGATGTGATGGAGCTTGTTGTGGCATTTGTGAAGTGGCAGTAACGGGGTGTGACTGTTGAGGATATTGTGACGGTAATGATGGTAGGTTTTGATTTTGATTATATGAGTTCTGTTGTGGTGGTGGTTGAACTGATGATAGGTTTTGATTGTATAAATTTTGTGGTAGTTGTTGTAGTGGCTGAACTGGTGGTAGGTTTTGATTTGGATTATATGAATTTTGTAATGATAATGGTTGTGGTTGCGGTTGTGAATTAATTTGATGATGTGGTGCATTGTTTCCATTAAGAGGAACTTGATGGTAGGGTGGTTGTGCATAAGGAGTTATAGGTGTTCCAACACGATTTTCATAGACGTGGCTTCCTCCTCCCGCTAAAAGTTTAACGTCACCTGAATTTCTTCGTGATACTGATAACGGTTCAAAAGAGGTAGCTTTGGAGCTTTGCGATTGTAATTTTTCGATAAACAATCTGTTTTTTTCTTCGGTTTCACGCATTTGAGATTTCAGTTCATTTATTTCTGTGCGAGCTTGTAAAAGTTCCACTGCATTTTTTTGGTTGTCCTTTATTTGTTCACGAGCACTATTCAAATCTCTATTAAGATCTTCAATACGAACAAGAAGTTGTCTAATTTCTTCCGATTTTGAAATGCTTTCTTGTTGACTATCTTGGTTTTTCATATGTAGTCTATTTATTTCTGATTTCTGATTTTCGGAAAGAGTTTCATTTTCACGAACTTGTTTTTTGGCATTTTGTAGCTCATCTTTTAGAATTTCAAAGTCTCTTAATCGTTGACGAAGAACTTTAACTTCTGCAACTTGATTTTCCAAATCTTTACTTTTTTCAGTGATCGCTCTGTTTTTTTCTTCTTCAAATTCACGCATTCGAGATTTCAATCCAATTATTTCTGCACGAGCTTGTGAAAGTTCCATTGCATTATTTTGATAGTTCTTTTTTTGTTCGTCAAGCTGAAGATGAAGCTTGGCAAGTTCTTTTGAATTTGAAAGGTTATCTTGATGTAGTCTATTGATTTCTGATTTCTGGTTCTCAGAAACAGTTTCATTTTCACGAACTTGTTTTTTGGCATTTTGTAGCTCATCTTTTAGATTTTCAAAGTCTTTTAATCGTTGACGAAGAATTTTAACTTCTGCAACTTGATTTTCCAAGTCTTTACTTTTTTCGGCGATTGCTCTGTTTTTTTCTTCTTCAGATTCACGCATTCGAGATTTCAATCCAATTATTTCTGTACGAGCTTGCGAAAGTTCCACTTTATTACTTTGATAGTCATTTATTAGTCCTTCAGCAACCGCCAAATCTTTCTTAAGACCCTCAACTTGAACATTAAATTGGTCAAATTCTTTTGATTTTGAAATGTATTTTTGTTGAATATCGTGGTTTTTTTGATGTAATTTATGGATTTCTGATTTCTGATTCTCATAACGAGCTTCAAGATCATAGATTTGATTTTTAGCATTTTGTAGTTCAATTTTTTGATTTTCAAGTTCATAGATTTGTTTTTTAGCATTTTGTAGATCAATTTTTTGATTTTCAAAGTCTCTTGATCGTTGACGAAGAACTTTGACTTCTGCAACTTGTTTTTCTAATTCTTTATTTCGTTTATGCAAATGGTCAACCTCCACCACTTGTGATTCCAATTCATTCACGTGCTTACATATTTTCTCAAGATCGCCTATTTGTTTTTCAAGCTCTTTAATCTGAGGTCTCAGTTTAGATGACTCAGCAATTTGTTCTTCAAAATTTTTATTTTTGTGCTGGATTTCTTTCAATTGAGTTTCAAGACGACTATTCTCAGCTCGTAGAGCACTGAGTTCCTTATTTGTAGATTCGGTTTCAGCATTTTTACTTGACTGGAAGTCATTAAATTTTTTCTCAAGATCTTGGTTCCTTTTACGTAATTGGTTATTATCATGATTGGCATTTTCCAACTCGCGACTGTTATTTTTCAATTGAATTGATTCTTGACTTTTCAATTCTTCAATAGAATTTTGTAATTCGCGATTCTTTATGGTAAGATCATTCACTTGTTTTTCAAGTTCTTTTTGGCGATCCTTCATCATATGTGATGCAAGAAGTTTGTCACTATTGGAATCTTGGTTAATTTCCTCAGCTTTGATTGATTCAGCGCTTATTTGAGTCATGAGGCCCTCGATTCTTTTTTGAAGGCCATCTTCGATACGATTTACAATTTGTTCCAAATTTAAAGTAGAAAGTGGATCAATAAATGCAGCAGCAGCAGCTTGTGGTGGCGGTGGCGGTTGCATATGTGGTGGTGGAATATGTGCAATTGAGAAAGGAGCAGGTGGGTGTGGATGAAACATGTTTGGATATGGTGTAGGTGAGAATGGAGAGGAAGGATCTATCGCTTGTGGAAGTTCTGGTGGAATGTATGTCATGCTTCTTCTTCTCCTTCTGCTATGAAGTGATTCGTGGTCACCGTTTACATCACCATTCATCATCTATCAAAATCAATATAATAATGTTGACATGAATTAACGATTATAATTATTAACTAATCATAATTAATAAACAATGATTACCCTCTCTTTTCTAGAATTTTTGTGCCTGCGAGAATCTACATCAGAATCAGCCGTCTTTGAATTATTGTCATTGTTACCACCTGCAAAGAAGGAGGGCGTGAATTCAGATGCAAATACATTAAGGTTGCTTTTACGACGTCTAGCACGTTCTTTTCTTTCCAATTCATCACTATCTAACTCTCTGTTATCGTCCGATGATGATGAACTACTGTTACCGGTAGAATTGTTATTATTTGAAGTGGAGGAATTATCATGTAGTTGTTGTTGATTAAGATTATTAAGATGACGATTATAATTATTTTCATTATTGCTATTTTTGTTGTTGTTATTGTTGTTATTGTTGTTATTGTTGTAGTTGTTATTGTTGCTAATGTTGTTGTTATTATTTCTGTTATTATTTTTGTTGTTATTATTTTTTTTAGGAAATTCAAAATTGGGAGCCAAACAGCCAACATTTGAGCCGTTCGTTCTTGGTTGTTCTGGAGCATTTCCAAACATCCTTTGGAGCATCTCTATAGCAGTTTTTGTGACCTCTTGTGTCTTTATATATTTGTATAACAAACATCATTAAATAAAATAATAAATAAAATTTTAATGCAATTTAACATACTATTATTATAAATACCTTTCTTTTGCCACTAAGTAAATCTAATGTGTTATTGATATGGTCTTCTTTCTCCTTTTTTTGTGCATCCTTGAGAAGCGGATAATTTACTATGATGCCTTTATCATCGTTCAAGAATAAAGGTGTTTCGAATATGTCAACCTTGGTAGCTATTTCTGGCAAGTTTCTTTCAGCCTGAATAAAAATAATTAATTACTTATCGGTTTGTTTACATGTAAATTGTATAATTTTAATCGGCTTACTTCTTCTTTAGCCTGTTGATTCATGAGCTCTTTTTTTTCTTTTCTAGTTGCTTCGTCGAGTAACCCATTGAAACCTTCCGAATTGCTATTTTTAGGTAATCTAATTTTAGGCTTTTTGGGAGTGATGTGAGATGTTGTAGTGGTGGTTGTGGTGGTTGTGGTAGTGGTGGCCATTTTTTTAAAAATAATTAATTAATGAATTAAATTAAATAGATAATTTTTTATATAAAAATAATTAAATTTTTTTAGAATTAATTAATAAAATATTATTTTTGACTCTTTTTCAAGAGTTAAAAATTGTTTCGTTATAAAAAAAAGTTATAACTTGTTTTTAACTCTTGAGAAATAAAATTCAGAATTTTTATTGAATTGATGTGCGTTGTTGTGGACAAAAAAAGGAACATTGAGTTAGTGTAATACAATATGTACAACAAATATTGAATACAATAGGTCCCAGAAGCTGCATTGAACATCTTAAAGGCGTTCGTTCATTATTAGTATTCTTTACCAAGAGAAAGATTGTTTTTAGGATTTTGCGAAATGTTATATGTTTTGGTTGAAAATACGGCAAGTCTGCAATTATTAAATCCTCCTCCATAATCATCTCTCATTTTAAAAATTGAAATAAATTGGTTGTGTTTAAACATTTATATATAACCTTACAATATTTACACCCTAAACATGATAGAATTTGTTCTTTGTTTTCTTCTTCAAGTCAAGCTTCTTCGCATTGTCAGATAGCAATTTCTTAATTTTATATATATATTATCAATCACTTTTATATTTCCTTGTAACAATCTTGTTTGTTTTATGCTTCCATAAAAATACATAGATTGAAGATCGATTTTTTAAAAAGGAAAATATTTACAAAAGGTGCATAAGCGGTCGGCTCAAAGCAAAAAATGATCCAAAATAATAAATTTGTTGTCCATACCGAAAAATTGGATTGTACAAGTCACTAACAGATTGGCCTTCTCATTGAGAATTTTGGGATAACTTGAGAGGTAGGTAATTGAAAAAAAAAAGAATCGGCTTTCCTAAAAATGCAACAGGAAAAAAAAACTTAATTCGAGGAGGATATAATAATACACGAAGGTTTTTCAATAGAAAAGGACCATCCAAAAATTCATAAATGAAGAAAATTCGAACTTTCGAAAAATAAATGTCCTTTTAGTTTCTGTGACAAATAATAATGAATTCTACACTCGAAATTTTTATTTACCAGACCAGATTCAAAAACCACCAAACGCTTAGTTGTATCAAAATTTGATTAAATTATCAATCATTCTTTCTATGCCTTCTAGTCTTCATTTGCCTTGTTCGAAAGCATCCCATTAAAGATGGAGAATATTCCTAGAAATTTATACAAACAGCCCATGGATTAAGATTTATTTTAACAAATCTAATATCCCAAGTTTTCCATTCCAAAATAATGAAGAACACGCAATCTTAAGAATTATAAATAGGATAGGTAAAGTCAAAATTTTTATTTATTAACAATCAAAAAAACAAACCATAACTCTTGTTGATATTTTACAATTGTAAAACGAATCCCGGAATCGCGATTTTTTAATTTTATTCTTTTAAATGGTAACAGTTGAAAAGTTGAAAAATTTGAAAAAGCAGAAAAAGCAGATGAAGTAAAGAGGATGAGTTGGAGGAAGAGGGATGGAGAAATAAACAAGTACAGAAATGCATTAGTTGAATTTAATAAAGAGAAAGGTAGCGAAAAAATTATTCTCACTCGTTTATTTTTTTACCATTTGAATGATCATTTAGTGTACTTTCCCCATTATATTTACAGAAGATGTTGAAAGGAAATTTAATTTTACAGTAACATTCCAAACCAAGTAGCTCAAAAGCACTGGTATACTTGTTCACAATCGGTTCTGCTGATTTTAATGGATGATAATTGTTTTGCCAAAAACGTAATACGTAATATGTATATAATAATAATTACGAAATTAATTACGGACGACGAATGAATTACGCGTGACGAGATTATTCATTATGTAAAATCCATAAATTTCACAAGTACTGTTAAACCATAAAAAATACCTTGCTTTCGAAGTAAAAAAAAACATTTTTAATGAAAGATATTGTCTCCATGAGCATTTTACTTAAAACATACATATATCAAATTTATATATACAGTATATATATATATTAACTTTTTTGTTTATATATTATAATTAATTTGTAGAGAGACGCGTTGGGGAATCAATGAAACAAGAAACATCAACTTTAAACATTACAATGAAGGTACATTCGAACACGAAATTGATCCTGTTTTTGATTATCTGATCAGCTTTAAGATCGTGATGATTATCTGGTATTTGTCATTTCATTATTTATTAACAATTAATCAAGAATGAGCAAGTCATCAGGAAATTGAATAACATTTTATTAAATAAGGGGGAAGAAGATCTAAAAAAAAGAATTACAAGTGTAACCATCAGAACAATCGGTCGAAAACCTGATTTCCGATCTTTCTCTTCCATAACAATAATTCATATTATCCCCAGTGTAACCTAATTATGCAATTATCCACCTACTAAAGATCACTTTTATAATGAGTTATTTATGCCAGACCTAGTACATAACTGTATGGGGTATACGGTGTACTAATGTAGATCAAAACTAATTAATCTGGAATAATAGATCCCTCTAAATATGAATATTTTGTTACCAAAATTAGAATGATCACCAACTATTCCAGTATTCCCAGATAGGTTTATTAGGAAAGATCAAAAAAATTTATTTTTCCTTTCTATTGTATGAATAATAAATCTAATGACATTGATTACAGGTGTCAGATTTAATAAAAAATTTCCCATCACAAACAAACACACAACTCTGTGCTCTTAACACACCTCATAGCTGTGTAATTTTTTCCATAGTTGAAGCTCCACAAATGTTTGAAGGCTTTGATAAAGTGGGATTTATCTGCACCAAGTGAATGTTTTTTTTTCAAATCCATTTATTTAAAGACAACTCTTTTAAAATTATGCAGAATTCAAATTATTTCATATGATATATATTTGAATTAGATTCTGTCATTGTGGTTAAAGAATTCAAGGAATTTTGGTTTGACATCTTTTAAAGGTTTCTTCTTGACAAAAGTTTACATGTAAGATCATCCAAATCTGGTGATGAAGCATTCCATTCAACAAGGAATTCAACAAAGATCCAAAGTGTTTAAGTTCAATTTCTCAGAAAATAATGATATTGTTATTTCTTCTATCTTTTGACTCCTTAGTTTTTTTTAATAAATTTCAATTTGTCAATAATAAAAATTTACAACAATCGAATTATTTAATTGAATTTGTAATATTTGGTGATACGAATGTTCACTTTGTCAGCTTTGCAAGCATGCTATATATTAATATTAAAAATGTCTTTTCACGTGGCAGTTTTTTGTATTTTGTGTCTAAATTTAATTGGACAATAAAAAATTCTAAATATAATTGAACAAATTTTTTTTCATTAAGCAAAAATTAACAAATTATTTATTTTTTTCAAGAAAATATGGAAGATCAAGCTAAAGCCCCCCCACAAATTTTAAACGTAGCAAAATATTTAAGGTCTACTGTAAAAACTCGTCAAGGAATTTTGAACGGCAAAAGAGTTGATTATTTTAAAGGTATAGAAAAAACCTATTTTTATTTATTTTACTTTGCTATTTTTATTATTTTTACAACAAAAGTTTATATTAAAAAAGTATATAATCCTCAAATTATAAATTGATTAATAATAAACAAACAACTATTTATAATTATAGGTAAAGCAGCTATAAAACAACTTCTTAAAGAGTCATATTCTAAACAAAAGAACATTCCTAAAATCAATAATGAAAACGAAGCAAATGGTGTGCTTGAAGAACTTCTTAGTTATACATTTTATTTGAGAGCTGAACGATCGGGTAATGAAGGAAGTACATCATCGCCTCGAATTAAAAATTTAGGAATAACACCAATGCAAACATGGAAAGAGGATCAATATTATGTATGGTTTTACCAAGGATCTCAATTGAAGACGATACTAAGTGGATTGTTGTTGGTTTCTATTGTTTTTCTTGCAGTATTATTTCCATTATGGCCATCTTCAATACGAAATGGTGTTTGGTATATTTCTGTAGCAATATTAGGTTTGTTTGGAGTATTGATGTTGGTATCTTTGTTTAGAATGGTATTGTTTATAACTACATTGGTCATAGTACCACCTGGGATATGGTTATTTCCTAATTTATTTGCAGACGTTGGGTTTGTGGAAAGTTTCATTCCGGTTTTTGGTTGGGAAGAAGTGAAAAAAAAGGAAAATATTGGCAATGATAATCATGATGAGGATGAGGGACAATATGAAAATGATGAATATAATGATGATATTAAAAAGAAGCCTAAAGATCTTCGCACCACTGTTCAAGATGGAGATGAAGACGAAGATGTGGAGGGGGGGGATGATGATGATGATGATTATGTTAATGTAAAAGATGATGATAATAAAAGGAAGGTTGAATGATTTAATAAAATTAGCTAGCTAAAATAATCATCAACAACATTTAATATTTTAACTAAACTAATTATTGACTTGCTAGTAATTTATGTTGTAATAATATATATTTATATATATATATTATTCCATAAAAAGATTGATTGTTTTGTATATTATAAATATTATTATTATTGCTATTTTTTTTTTCTTACACCTTGTTTTTTTTCTTTTAATCCCTCTTCGCTTCATATTTACTACGAGTGTTTTAACTAATAATGTTAGAATCAAAATTATATTAAAAATTTTTTTCAACTTTTTAATCTTTAAATAACTTCGAGGATGTAAATATATCATCTAATATATTTTAACATAAATATATATACAAAAGGATTTAACACATTGGAAAATTGTGTAATAAAAAATTGTAAAGACAACTTCCCATTTTTTAAATTATGAATAAGACAATTTTAAAAATTATTTATTTTACATTGTTGGATTTGATTTCTTATGACTAAATAGTGGTTGATAACAGTCCCAATGCTACGCTTGATCTTGAGTGATCTGACATTGCTATTTTTTGAGAACGTATTGTTGTTGAATTGACATTAAATGAAGAACGATCTACTTTGAATATTTTTACAGTGTTTGCCAATCTACATTAATAAATTCAATGTCGAATCTAATTCGTATTTTGCATAAAATCTATCTTTTAAAACACAAAATAATTTTTATTAAAACATCATCTAATTAAATTTTCTTTCTTTATAACAATCAGATAGTGACACAATTGTTTTAAATTCACAGGATTTAATTTACATGGTTGTAAATTTTACATAATGGTTTCTTTAAACAAGGGGAAGATAAACCCCATGTGCAACCGTCAAGTCAACACCGAAAATAAATTTATTTTTATATTATTTTACTTGTTCTGTATCGATGATAAAAGTAGTGAAAGTGTGCTATGGAAATTCTGCCAGATTCGCCAATTAATAGGCAATACTCATCATAAATAGCTATTGGTCCGAGTATTTTCCTCTCGTGCAATTGATCTGGCAGTTTTTCATCTTATATGTATTAGTTGAGTCAAAATAAAAAACGACCATCTTTTGTTGTTTAATCCTTTTCTTGTATGCAACATACATTTGCCCCATAGATTGTGTGAAAAATTCATAAATCACAAGCGTCATATTTAATTAAAGTTTCCTATCACAAATATGCACACCTCATCCCTATGGAATTTATTTCACAGGCGAGACGATTGAAGGGAAAATTTCTTTAACAATGATGCATGTTCCTTGTGTAGTCTGACCAAAGATTTCCACAATGATACAATGATGCAATTAAATTCCGGGGAACAACATGGCCCTGGAGTTCATTGAAGCTGAAAATAACTGTAATGTTCAAAGTAGTGAGTGTACTTTTAACATCTTAAATTTCTGATAATAAAATGTTGCATATTGTATTGTTTTCCTCCCACCTTCAATGGCCGTGTTGTCTTTTATAATTGTTTATTATTATATTTAACATTAATAATGGTTATGCAAACCAATATACCAATTACTTGTTTATTATGCATGATAAGATCCCTATAATAATTACCTATTGCTATATAATGTAGACAGATGACATGACAACTTTTGTCCTACAGTCAGAACTCGTTAAACCGATGTACTTGTTTTGGGCTCAAAGCATCATTTTATTAAGTAGTTAAAATTTTTTTAAAAAAAATTCGGTTTAAACAATTATACAAATATTCGTCTATGCTATCAACGAACTTTTATATAATAAAATGTTACTTCTAACGAATTTTAAACGAGTAGCAAGATCTTTATTCGTTGGAGTAGGTTTCGATTGTTTTAATTTCAGTGTGGAATACGTAATAGTAAATCATTTATAAAATTATACAAAATAAACGAAGTTTCTTTCGATAAACTGATATTATTCGTATTGTCAAGTTATAATTTATTATATGTGGAACCATATGTAATCGTCTTTAAACATTAAAAGTGAAACAATAGGAATATGAATAGGTAAACTAGAAAAACTCCATTATAACAAAAATTCATTTTATCGAGTTACGTCTTAACGAGTTTCGATCGATGCCTTGCTTGACTTGAATTTATTTATAATATCAATAAGACAAAAAAAGAAGTACCTCTCTGGTTATTAACAAACAACATATCTTCTTTCGGAACCAACCAAACAGGGTTGGCCGTATAACTCAAATGAGCAATTGGCTAAACTGACTAAACTATTTAGTCATATGTTAAGCCAAGTTCAGTCAAGATGATTATTGCAAAATTAGGTTTTTAACACCTTTACTCTACCAGCCCTGGTGCCTCTAATATGTTTATCAATGATGCCTAGTTCCCTTCTTTGCCCTTGAACTCTTCGTCTAAAATCAATTGTTTTTCCAAAAAAAATGTTGCAAGTAAGTGTTATTCATTATTAAAAAGAATGGTGTTTGTCGTCACTCTGGTTTAAAATTAATTTTAAATTTTTGTCTTGATAACAACTTGAAAAGGGAGAAGAGAATTCAGAGAAATTCAAGGGAAAGGTTAAATGGCTTGGAAAATAAAGTTGGATGAGGAAGAATACAGGAATGATGAACAGAAGAAGATAAGACAGAGGAATTGGAGAAAGAAAAGAAAGAGATAAAGAAGATTGGAAAGAGTAAGTTATATTTTTTACAAAAGGAATTACTAAATTCGAAGGAAAAAGTAATGAACAAATTGTGTAAAAAGTATGTAAAAATATATTTCCATTCATTCCATTTTATTTGTTTGTTTGAAAAAACATTTTATATACTGTTTACGACTTTAACTAATCTTTTTTTCTTTGGTTATTCATTAATTTGTTTTTAATTAAACCTATTCTCTGCTATTTATCCCGAATTAATGCTGTACATCTTTCATCCATTAAAGAATCAATCAGAGAGACGGGTAAGGACAATCTTTATGTTGAACATTTACATTTATAAAATGCAAATAACTTCATTGGTTTTTTTCTTACTTCCATCATTCTATTACAATTCCTATCGGAACCAAGCGTGAGTGGGTTGGATATGTTGTCACGGTTATTTACCTTTGATCGCATTTATTTTGTTGATTCACCATCTGTTGCTGCTGCATATCAAGTATTCCCGAAACATCAAAGGAATGCCAATATACAATGTCATCGCTAAAGTTAATGTCTATAACTGTTTTCACATTTTCTGTGACTGTAAATTTTAAAGACTGAGTCTCTACCTTTTCTGCGACCTCTGGAACTCCTAAAACTGTCTGCAACCCTTGCAAGTATCTGCAACATCTGCAACTGTCTGCAACTATAATTATGATGACTTAGTATCAAAAATGGAATCACATAACTACAAAAATGATGTAAATAAATTATCTTTTATTATTACTATTTATTATTTTAAATAAAACAACATTATCTTTTACTACTATTGCCATTATCTTTTACCATTAATTATGTTTTATTAACAACATTGATTTTTTTTTAATAAAACCATTTTATAAAACTGATTATTTATTGTACATATTAATACTAATATAATTATTAATCATGTGACAGATTTATTTTGTTGGTACTCTATCAATTTTTATAGTAATTGAAGTAGCTGTCCAATCGGAGGTTGCGGCACTTATAGACAGTTACAGACTTGCAGCAGTTGCAACATTAGATGTCAAAATTTTTTTGGGTTGCAACTTCCTGGTTTGCGGAGCCATCTTTAGTCTGCAGAATGATGGTCAAAATTGTAAATTGAATCAGTATATATATTCCAACATTCATCCATGATATGGAAAATGAAATTTATACAAGGCTTACACAAATTGCTAAGATTATTTACTAACGACCTTATGTAAATCTTTCAGAAGTCTTGCTGATTATTGTGCTAAATTGCAATCCAAATCTTATGATATTGACACCAATATCTATTTCCTTTTCCAACTACTTTCAATGGTGTATCCTTCGCTTATACTTTATATATATTCAAACACTTGTGAAGCTAAAAGCACAACAAAAATTGTCCATTCACCTTTTGATTCTGTTCCGATTCTTCCCAAAAAATCAATTGACAAACGAAACAAAAAACAGCAAAAGACATAATGCCAAATCAAATAGCATAATACCTATTTGCGAATTTACATATTAATATAACAAATATTTATAAAAAGGCGAGTAGTAGTGTTCCTAACCGAAAAATCAAATTTTTACAAATATTCGAAAATCAATTTATTAAAGTTATTATTATTATTATTATCATTATTATATATAATTTATATTTCGAATATTTTATTTGTTTGGGATATTCGTAATTAATTCAAAACATTTGTAACAATTACAAATATTTGTACGATTACAAATATTTGATAAATAATTTGATTCCTTAATTATGAGTGGTTTGACTGATTTAACATTAGAAGATGAGCCAACTCATGTTTATGAAGAATATGCAGGATATCTAACAACCAATTCGGAAACTTTTTCATCTATTTTGCCATTACCACCGAATAATTCATCAACCATCAGCCAAAAAAAAAAAATTGTTAAGAAAGGTAGACAACTCGAGATATTCATTTAACGATGATGGGAAGTGTAAGAACATGTCAAACCCAAGTAAAAGTGTCTTCTCAAAACCAAATGGAATACGGGGGGTTTTTTTTGTAGTAAATATAATTTTTAGTAGGTATACTGTGACTTGTTGAGTATTTATCAAAATTAATGAATATTTGAAATAAACGAATATTCGAAACAAATAAAATTGTTTTAAATAATTGCTATTACGAATATCCAAAATAATTACAAATATTCAAATAAATATTTGAAATTCGTAATTTTGGATTTACGAATATTTGAATACCTTAGTATTAGCGAGTAGAACATTTCTTATTGAAAGCAGCTTCAAAAAATATCTATTCTAAATTCAGAATTTTTTTCTCACGCCATGATAATCTAGATTCCGAAACAACGAAAACTTATTTTCTGTTTTTCGAAATTCATGGCCCCTATTACTATTACTCCAAGTATGTGCCATTGAATGGAAAATAGTATGTATATGCATGTATGTTAAATTGAGAAATTGAGAAACATAAATTTTTTGAATTCCAAATTTGTACTGATCAACAAGAATTTCATTCAATATGTAAATATTAAGAAGGAATAATAATAATATTATTCTTGTGTTAATATGGGTCACATAAATACCGCCTCTGTTAATTATAAAAATAAATTTATAAAACTAATGACTATAAAAAAAGAAGGCGTCTCGAGAGGTTCGATAGATGTTACAGAAAGTTTTAACTCTGGAGTAGAAGTTGTTCAAAATTTTTCATCGATTGGCACTAGTTTAGATACAGCCAAACAAGCACTTGATGTAGTCAGTGCAGTCAGTGAAGCTGTTAAACCATTTATTCCACTAATAAGCATTGTAGCTATTTTGGCAGAAGAGATAGTTCAAGTTTATGAGAATGCACAGTATAATAAAAAAATTTGCAATGTTTTTATTGATCGTGTAGAAGCTGCTCAATTATCAGTTAAAGCTTTACAACGAAGAAAAGAAGATAATGTAAAGGCATTTCAAGATGAGATATATTATAAAAATTTTGTGCGTTTTACTGAGGTTTTGAGAAAAGTAAAGGATTTTCTTGAAAGTATATCTCAACTTCATGGGTATAAAAAATATCTTCATGCAAATAATGTTAAAGAAAAATTTAAATCACTTACCAAGGAATTTGATGGTGTTATGAAAGATTTACATTTCACACTAACCGTGTCTGCTCAGAGTCAAAGTGAAATTGATCAAAAAAGTTTAAAGGAAGATCTCGAAGAGATGACTGAGGTAGATTATTATACTATTATTATTATTACCATTATTATTATTATCATCTTCTAAATTTTTCTCAATTAAAAAAAAAACAGTTCTTGGATAAGATTCATGGTGGCATTGTTGATAACAATCATCAAATTAATACAGTACTTGAAGAAGTTTTGATTATAAAAGGTCAAATGGATTCAATTGATAAAAATACACCATATAATGAAAATCCCATTAAACCAGCTCAAATATCACCAGCTGAGTTAGGGGACACTATGTATCCAAGAAAAGGAGATCGTAGAGGAAAACCACCTTATATTTTTAAAAAAATCTTGAAAAAAGCAGGTTCAGTGGACGTTGCATGTAAAGTTGTCTCAATACCAAGTGAAAAGGAAAAATCACAAGATTATCAAAAGGTACAAGCACTATTTACTATTTTAGGAAAGCTACGTGGTTCAGATAATATAATAAAATTTTATGGTCTTTCAACTATTGATGGTGCACAAGTGATGGTGCTTGAATGGGCAGAATTGGGCAGTTTAAAAGAAGTTTATGATGCGTATGATATTGGATGGCGTACTAAAGTTGAAATAGCTCTCGAAATTTGTCGTGGCCTTACATTTTTGCATTCATGTTTAATTCTTCACCATGATATTCGTTGTGATAATATTATGGTAATTAAATTTATCATTAAATAATAATATTGTTATTAAATGCTATTATTATTTACTAATTATTACTATTATTATTTAATATTAATATATTATTTATTTGATAAAAATAATAAAAGATGGACAAAAATTATAAATCAAAAATTGCTAAATTTGATTATGCCCGTCATACTGATGGTGTAACTTCTGATGTGAAAAATATAACCGAAGTTATTCATTGGCTAGCTCCAGAGAAATTGAGATTTGGACCAAAACAACGTTATAACTTTAAATGTGAAATTTTCAGGTATCATTTTTTTTAAAAAAGGAAAACCAATATTTATAATTTAGTAATTTATTGATTAATAATTTAATGATTTACGTTATTTGTGTATAGTTTTGGTATGTTGCTTTGGGAGCTTGCTTTTGAAAGAGTTCCCTATGAAAAATGGGATATGTCAAAAGTTAGGGAATATGTATTAGCTGGTGGTAGAGAAAACATACGATTTGGTGAAGCAGATCATGAAACCAAAAATCTCCAAGAAGATTATGCTAAAATTATAAAAGGAGGTAAGATTAATAATTTAACATACAAGCAAATTTATTTATTTGTAAACTAATATTTTTAACTTATTATCACTATTATTTAATTTGTAAATATTTACCAAAAAAAAAAAAAGCATGGGAAGATGATCCTTCAATAAGATCATCACTTCAGCTTGTTTTCTTTCAATTAAATGGTTTATATTCAAAATACCCTCCTCCTGTTGCTGGAGCACGTTTATACCCACAAAAAACGATTGATTTTGATGGGTCTTTAAGAGGAGGAAAGAAACCTGTTTCTGTGAGTGATGAAGGTAGCAGTAAACAACTCGATGTATTATTCCAATCCGATAAAATTACAGAAATTATGACACTTGATGATGGTATTAACGCTCATAAAGAAAAAAAACACGAAAAAGCATGGACGTGTTTTAAAGCACATGCTGATCTTAACAATCCAAGAGCTAAATATTGGAAAGGATATTATTTGTGGGAAGGATATGGTGGTAACAAAAAAGATAGAACATCTGCAGCCAAATTGTTTAAAGCAGCAGCCGACGAAGGCATTCCTGATGCACAATTAAGATATGCATTCTCATTGGTTGAAAATAAAACCAAGTTTAACAAAGAAGAATTTATCCGATATCTTAAATTAGCTGCTGACAATTCAAATCCAACAGCACAATTTAATTTGGGTGATATGTATCTTAATGGAAAACTTGGCGTTCCAAAAAATCGAGACCAAGGAATTAAATATTTGAAATTGGCAGCTTTAAATAGACAACCAAAAGCTACCGAAGTGTTAAAGGGGATGAAAATTGATATTTATAACAGTTAATCTTATTAAAAAAATAGAAATATTGTCATTGATTATGCTCAACAAAAGAAAATCACAACTGTATTTTTATATATTTATTTATTTATTTTTACTTATAATTGTTTGTAGATATTAATTATTTATATATATAATATTTATTATTTTCATTATTTGGCAAATTTATCTTTTTTTTTTTACATTTTATATATGTAAAGAACATTTGATTATTTATTAAACATAAAGATAAAAACTTCTTTTATAATGCAATAATACATAAATATTTTTTGCAAGGATATTTATTCACAATGTTAACAACAATGATCACACTCTTCTTTTTTTTTGCTAAAATGAGGCCTTTTCATCGTCTGGTAAAAAATCTTTCCCTGCATGAGCCAATAATATTACTAATGTCGAGAAAGTCTAGCACCAAATTTTGAATCTGTTAATAGATCTAGATATCTTCCAGTGTTCTAACTGCCCACCCACGTACACCATATTCGATTCACGAACGTAACGGGTACATATCATCTTCCAAATATCCCTTTTGTTTTGTCATTACTTAACAAACTAGAATGACAATTGCACGCAACCATCATTTTAAAAAAATTCCCAATGAGTATTTTTTATCTTTCCGTCTTTTTTCTCCATGTGCGACGCTACACACCAATACTGTTGACATGCTACGCGTCTTTTCTCCTTTTTTTCAAAAAAAAAATACTTTGTATGGTTTTACCAACAATTTCAGGTTTATTTTTTCGTACTAATTGATGCCTTTATTTCTTTTTTTGCAGTAGTCTATACACCATATAAAAACAGAATATGGAGTAACTAGCGTCTTTTACATTATATGGCGAGGGTAATTAGTTTTCGCATAATTGTTATTAATATTATAAAAAATATCACAGGTGAGAAAGACAACATGGCTGATGGAGATATCTCTCATGAAGGGCTGTGTGTGCTTGGACGATTTGGGAACAAATTCGATCTGCAACGTTTGTTATCGGATGGAAACTTATATTTAAACCATTTCAATCATTCTTTTGCTTTCTCGAGCATATATCGCTAATCTGATCTGCATCGCCCGATGATACAACGATGTGATTAAATTCCGGGGGAGCTCTGCTCTGGAGTTTGTTGGAATTGCATCATTCATTGTCAAAGAGATGGCTAAAGCTGATGCTGGTATTTGGCTATTGGCTAACAAAAAAACCCACCGGTGAATCACTGTGTCAAGTTAATGGGATGACTCTTTAAAAAGACCGGCTCTTGATCATGATCATTTAAGAAAAATAATTTTCTCGCTGTCCTGGCTGCTTTGACCTCCTTCACCATTTTTGTCAACCAAGTAGCCAAATGAAAACATTAGCTAAAGCCTCTTGCTTGTCAACACCTCCAAACCTGTAGATTTTACTCGTCCACGGGAAAAGATCCCATGATTATGAGAGCGTGTAAACACCTTGGTCACTTGTTTGAGGATGGAAGTTTATTAAATCTAAATCTGACACCCGTGATCAATACTGGTCAGGCAGATTTAGAAATTATATATTTTTTCGAAGTGGTTTTTTTTAAACGATTTTTGAGGAACTGTATTGCATTCGTGTACAATAATGCACAACACGCATCCATAACATGTACAGCATGACAATAAAAAAAGGAAAAAGACTCAGATTAAGACATTATAGGTCTAGTCTCCATCTTCCAGTGCACAGTTATGATTGGTGATTAAAGCTCCTAACGGTTCGGTTTTATGGGTAAACCGAAACCGAACCGAATTTATTTTTTTAAACCAATAAAAATTTAAATTTGATAGTGTTACCGGAATTAGAAATTCATTGGCTGAAATTCTTTAATCTATTCGTATAGATTTCGCACTTCAAGAGCTAAGAGCTATTTCGGGATTAAATCATTGAATCGCAATTACATAAAGAAGTTTAGTAATAGCCTATTCATCCTGATCCACATAATTGAAATTTCTTTGTTATCATCAATTAATTATGCTC